>JXCR01144221.1:170076-191523 GCA_002079205.1 Phalaenopsis hybrid cultivar | reverse complement strand
ACCAAACCATCTAAGACGACTTTCTCTAATTTTGTCTTGTATGCGCTGAATGTTGGCCTTTGAAAGGGAAGCATAATAATAAGTTAAGTGTTGCCGAGATGAGAATGATTAGGTGGATGAGTGGCCTTACTNAGGATTCATGTAGCCGACCCCACGTAGTGGGATTAAGGCTTTGTTGTTGTTGTTGTTGTTGTTGTATGTAGAAGTTTGTTTTGCAGTGAGTTGAGATCTTTTCATTTTAACATGCTAAAATAATTGGTTTATCAGACCTGGGTTGAGGGTGGCACCAATTCACTAATATGGAGGACTTCTTGATGGTGGACACGCCGCCAACATACAATGTAATCTTCGGTCACTCACTGCTAAACAACTTTTGAGCAATGGTATCTACAAAAACTGTGATAGTGAAATTTATGTGTGATAGAGAAATTATGATTGTGCATGAGAATATGGAACAGTCTTGGATGTGCTACCTTTTATTGGTAGGTAGCGTGGAGCAAGAAGCGTTGGACATCTAACACTTATAGGAAGGGAGCCTTGAAACTGGCAAAACCATCATCGAGATCCCCACCAACCTCAGCAAGCTTGGTATAGTTTTTTTAATCAGTGATACTTTTGATGCAAGACACAGTAATTCACTGATTCAGACTCTCCAAGAGCACTATGATTCCTTCGCCTAGTTAGCAGCTAAGATGCAAAGCACCCCATATACGTGACTTGTCATCGATTCAATGTCATCTCAGCCGCCCAACCTATAAAATAGAAGATTCGATCATCTTCCATGACCCTGATAGAGTTAAATATTGAAAAAGCATAGAAGCTCAAGGAGGAAAGCTACATCTAGAAGATTTAATATCCCTCATGGATATCTGATGTAGTTATGGTGCATATTCTAACGACAAGTGAAGGATGCTCGTGGACTACACAAATTTGAATGCGACTTGATCCAAGGATGGCTGCCCTCTACCAAGGATTAACTCATTGGTGGATTTTGTTGTCAAACATTTAGTCATTAGTTTTATGGACGCTTTCTCCAGCCACTACCAAATCATGATGCACCCGACCATTGCTAAGAAGTTCTCTTTTATTAGGAGCAAAAGATTATGTTGTTATTTTAAAATGCTCTTTCAGCTAAAAAATGCTAGTGCTAATTACTACCGTCTCATTGATGTAATATTTTCTTATCGAAAAGAAAAATGTTGAAGTTTATGTTGATGATGTCCTAGTTAGAAGTAGGTCAACCAAACAACATATAAAACACTCAAAAGGAACCTTTCAAACCATAAAATATATAACATATAATTAAATCCATTAAAATGCACCCTTTGAGTATCAACCAGGAAGTTCTTGGGATATCATCTGATGCCAAAGGATATAAAGGCCAATTCTGAGAAAGCAAAGGGACTTCTAGATATGAATTCTCAACATAAAACAAAGGAAGTGCAGATGTTGGCCGATTGAATAGCAACATTAACAGATTCATGTATAAATATAGTGACAAATGTATCAATTTCCTTGAAGTACTACGGAAGGACAAGAAATTTGAATGGCTGATAGAATGTGAACAATCTTTCCAAAGTCTAAAGGAGTCGCTAGTCTCACCGCATTTGTTGCAGAGCTCGAAGCCAAAGGAGGAACTTTTGTTATACTTGGGTGTTGGCTTGAAAGCCATCAATTCTGTCTTAGTTCGAGAAAATCTGGGAAAGCATTACGATGTTTATTGCACCAATCAAGTCCTCAAGAGGGTCGAGGTCAGGTATCCAATTATAAAAAAATTTAACATTTGCTTTAATTATTTTTGCTCATAGGTTTGACCATATTTTCAAACAAACCCAATCAGAGTAATTAATATCCACTCAAACTTTTGCTGACTTGGCCATAACACTCTGGTCGATTCCTAAAGTGGGTCATGGAACTGATATGAGTCAATTTTATGTGATTTTACCTATATTTTACCATTCTTATTACCTGCTATTTCACCTCATGATTTTATGCTTGTGGAATGTTCTTTATGGTATTTTGCATGTAATAGGTGTTGATCATACAAACCAAAGTCAAAATGGGTGAAATGGTGAGTTGGATAAGATTTAAAGGAGAGATTGAGTGCAAGTGTGTGAGAGATGTATGAGAGCATGTATTGAACGAAGGGGATCGTGGTGCCAATGAAAGTATTTTTGTACCACTTGCACTGTATTCCAATTTTATGTTCGAAATCACAAAACTTATATTTTCTCATTTTCATGCATTGTAATCAATTTTGTTTCTTACTTTGATGATGTAAGGCATGTGGGTTTTTCATATTTTTTTCTATGAATATTTATTTCTTCAATGTTTTTTTTTTCTTGCATAAACTTTTGAAGTTGATAGTATAACCTCTGATCTTCTTCTACTACTGATTTGGCCGTTCTAAATGTTTAAAATATTTTGTGAAGCTATGACTCCTGGCCATTGCATAACAGAATGATATTGGTTAACCATAGAAACCGTAGTATATGAGACACATGCACTTTAGGATTTTTCAACCTAGATATGGGATCTGAGGAATCTTGGGAATAGTCTACTGAATACGTGCTCCGTAACAATATGATGATGTTCATTCTTCTTTTAACCTAGGCATAGACATAAAGAGAAAATAATATCTCTAGTTGAAAATAATGGTGTGGGTTCCATAGAAGAACATCATAAAATCACTTGACCAGTTTCATGGGAGTATGACCTTACATATCTGAAAAAACTTATTTCCATCACCTGTCATTTCCATCGCATACCAACTTTCTCACCTTTGAGATCTGTCACCTACTATTTATCTTACTGCCTTTTTAGAATCGTTATACTTTCTTAATTTTGACTATCAAACTAGACTAAGATGTTCAGTGAATTATAGTTTTGTCTGTTAGAAATATTTTGGCACTATCCCTGTGGGATTCATATGTCATTCTCTTTAACTGAATTTTTACTTAACACATATACTTACACTATCGACTGACTTACTTCTCGATAAGTTTTTGGTCATCAAGTTTTTGACGCCTTTGTTGGGGTTAGATGTCAAAGCATTCTAATTTTAAGAGATTTTTAGTTGAAATACTTAAAGTCTAAATTTGAGAATTTTGTTATTTTTATCTTTATTTTGTTTTATGTTTTATTTTTGTTCTTATGTTTATTTATTTTTTCAAAATAAAAAAATAAAAAAATTGTTTCAACACTTTAGAACAGCAAACCCTCAAGAAAACTAATTTATACATTTTCAAGAGTACACCAACCCATTGATGGCTATCTTTCACATGAATTTTGAACACCCAATGAAAAATCTTAAGGAAAATCAGTTTATACCTTTTTAGGAGTATGTCAACCCATTGATGGCTAGCAGTCCACAAAAATTTTTAAAACATAGAAACTTGGTTTGATGATCCATATTCTAAATCCTACAATCCAAGTTTGTCTGCTTACCAAAAATTTAATTATACCAGTTATGAACACCCTGCCCTAGAAACCAACAATGTTGGTGCCCCTAAACCAATCTTGTAGAATATTAGAATAACCAGTATAGTGACTAACCTAAAGAAATTGAGAATTTGAATGAATTGGAAAAAAATCTATTGAATCAATTACAAGGTCAAACTGTAAAATTAAGAAACTTAGAGAATCAAATAAAGCAGTTAGTTAGCCTAGCATCCTTAAGGATGTCAGAGGTAGTGGAGAATCATAACATTCAATTTGAAGAGTTGGTCCCTAAATAGCAGGTTGAGTTGGATGGTTTTGGCTGGATAATGATTAAAGAAAAAAAATTCTCTTATTTTTAAGGAGAAAGTTGAGCCAGCAGGACCACCTATAAGAGGAAAACCAAGAGTGAAGTTGGAGGATAACCCTTGGTAGGAGAAAAAAGTTGTAGGCGTAGACCCTGGGCCTGAAGAACCATGGGAGAATCCAACCAAAGATTTAGGAGACCCTGATTTACCTTTTAAGGACTCACTTCTTGCAACTTGTGATGAAAATAATGATAAGAAATAGGAGAAATAATTGGGAGAGTTTTGGATTTAGAAATAACCCTTAGGAATGATAATCTAAATCAATCCCTTACACAGCCTCAAGAAGAATGTTATTGAATTGAGAGAGAGAATTCACAAGAAAATTTGAAGTTCAAGAATTTCATAAGAACTCCAGGATAAACAAAATATTATGTGATTGATCAAGGATTACTAAATTGGAATTTTGATCCTATAAAAAGCTTTTTTTGTCAGGCAATGGACGTTAAACCAAGCTTTATTTTGAAAGAAAACCCAAGTTTTATCTGATGTGTTGAGCATGCTTTTGCTTTCTGCATTTGTTTTAAAATTTACATTGAATTTTCATTTGGATTTATTTTAAGTATTTTTTATTATGTTACTTATGCAAGATTCATATGAATTTCATGGATTCCCACCCGAATGATTTGCTTACATACGATAATCTCCATGTTGTCTTGTTTTATCTTATTGAATTGTTTGATATCAATTTTTGTTGTTGCATGCTATGTTATTGCCATTTTCTGCAATCTTTCTTATGACAACATAGGATAGAAAATAAGTTTGAGGGTAGGAGTTAAATAATATATTTTGAGCTATAAATGTGCAGTATCATTTTTATTCAATTGTTGTTTCCGTACTTTCTATGGATGATACATTATTACATATATACATGCACGTGGCATGTTGATTTCCTGTTGGGATATTTTTAAAATTTACGTGGTTACTCATGTATTTGCTATTTCCTACACTTACCTGTTGTTGTTCAGTTCAATATTATTGCATGATACATATGCTATGGGAAAAAAACAAGTTTGAGGAAAAAAATATTATTTGTTTATGAGACTAATAGTAGTCCACATATCTCAGTAAAAAAAAACTAAATTTTATTATGGGAACTTTTGCTGGGAATCTTAAATAATCCATCCTACTTATCAAATCTTTTTTCAAAAGATTTAAATGTCATTAAGGAAATATTTAATGTTCCAATAACTTAGTTTATGAACTTAAAAATTTCTAACTGCACCTAAAAAACTTACGACAATTAAAAATGTGTAATTAAAATATTAAGTAGCTAACCAAAGACATTTTAAGGATTTTTTCAACTTTTGGTTAGGCAATTTGATGTTTTCTAAACTCTTACTTACACAATAACATAGAGGGATTGCATTAAAAAATTATTTTTTGGAGACTATCTCTTAGAGGATACTAACCCTCCAATATGATTAAAAAGAGAATAAAAATATTTTCTAACCAGATATAGTAATTCTCAGTGAAATATAATAAAGAAAAAGAAAAAAAAAAAGAAAAAAAGAGCTTCTAGAAGGCTGATGCCTTGGCTCCAGAAACGGTTTGGACTTGTGCAATGAACTTGGACTAATTTTGAATAGGTGCTTGAAGTGACTCTTGGTGATTTTAAGAGCTTTATTAAAAACACAATTGGCTAGTTGAAAAAAGGTCTTTTGGAGGGGGGGGGGGGTTTAAAGAAGGCTTTGGCGTGAGCCTCTCTTCTTGCATGTGTTTGTGTGTGTGGCGTGAGTGTGATTGTGTGTGAGAATCTTTGTAGTTTGTGTTTTGGTGTGTCTACTGGAGTAAGAAGTCAAAGGAACTTCAAAAGATTTTCTTGGGGAGAAGTCCAAGATAAGTACTTTGTATTTTTGTTTAAGTTTTATTTATTGTGAAGAATTGATTTTTAATACAAATCATTTTTTGTTGTGTTATTACCATGAATTCTAAGTAGTTTCCTTTATCTTTCTCGTTGCAATAAAAATTAATCATGTGTATGATTAGAAATGTTTAAGATTTCTCTTATTCCATACTTGTGATGATTCATTACTTTGTACATCATTTTACATCTTCAACCTGACCAATTGGAATGTTAAAACCTGTTATGAATCCATAATGAGCAATGAGGGCTATCGGATATCTTTAAGATGAAGACATATAAATAAAATATTTTTTACCTTAGCATGAATTGGTAACAAGTATATGAATTTTATTGTGGAAGTATTCAAATTGTCTTGTGCCAAATAAGAGCAATAGTATTATTTACCCTTACTAGAGATGTTATAAAGAATATTAGCAAATTTAAAGTTTGAATAGTTTTAAAGACGGGATAGGTAGAGAAGATACTAGCTCTCACTCTAGAGTTCCCTCTTCTACCTCTACCTAGGGACTAACATCTCGTATTAAATTCTAAAATTATAAACCAAATTGGGGATTTTAGCGTGTCACTCTAAAGTCCTCTAATTCTTAAACCCTTCAAAGTTTATTTTCCTTTTTATTTGCTCTCAATCATATGAATTACATTCTCATCCATACAATCTCATGTGATTCTTACCATTAGTTGACTGAGACCATACCATCACAGATCTTACATGTTATCAAAACAAATATTAACATTTTAATTAGCCAAGTCAAGAAGTAAATGAAGTACAAGGATTAAAATCATAAAAAAAATTATTCCAAAATTAAAGATTAATACTTCACACAAGTTTCATTCAATACTTAATCACTTATCATTTTAAGGAAAAAGACAAAAAAACCTACTCATAATTCATGGAGAAAACACAACCACACTTAAGTTTAAAAGTAGAAATCATGCAAATAAACAAGAAGTCTAAATTAAAACCAAATGTAGTCATAAAAATAAAACTTATCTCAAATCCTCTCCACCAAACTCTTAAAGTTCATTTGAATCTCTTCTCTTCCTTTCTCTTACAATACTCTTTACTCACACACTACAACTCCTCTCTTCTTCTCTCTAAAAAGTATCCTAATTAATCTATGAGAGAGAAGCATCGATGGCGTGTCCATGGGTACTGAGGAAAATGTAGGATAGTGTCTAGGGTGTTGGAGGGGCGTGTGTGAGAGAGTTCTTCAATCCAATCCAAGCCTTCTTTTATAATTTTCCAAAAAGTGCATTGGTGTCTCTTCAAAATGTGTCCACATTCAATGAATCTTCCAAGAGTTTCCTCCTTTCAAAAGACAATTGAATGTACTTTTGTGTCCATTAACCATATCCCATGTTTTCACTAAGAGTTATTTCAAACGCCTGTTCAAAAATTCGTCCAAATTCATCGAATCATCAAGTAATTACCTCTAGTGCTTAAGCGTGAGGTATGTGGCTCTTAGGCACGACCTTCTCGGTTTTTCTAGCGCTTAAGCGCCAGTTCTTGGCGCTTAGGCGACGGTTCTTTTGCACACCTTCTTCATTTTTGTTCCAAATTTGATCCTTTTTAACTCATTTCACCATTTTTCATCCATTTGATTGTAGTTGAAAAAAAAACACACACACAAATATCTTCCATTAAAGCATAATATCTCAAAAATAGGTATAAAAATGTGTACACAAATGCTATATATTTTAGGTGTATCAGTAATTCTATGGTGACAAACTAGAACCTTTACCAACTTGATCTAGAATTTAAAACATACAGACCAATTAGTTTTATAGAGAGGGCACAGTGGGTAATCTAGAGGTGAGAGGCTAGAACCTATCCAACATAACTTGCGATTTAAGAACTTACTTTTGGTTGGTAAATAATATGATTGCTATTATTTGGCATAAAAATACATTTTAACCTTTAAACATTTGATTCCTACACTGATTATGATCTTTTTGCAAGGGAAAAATAATTTTGCATAATTTGAACTCTTCTTCATAAAACTAGTTTAAAATCTCTGCATTTTCTTTTAGCTTTGAAATAGAATTTATTTGCTTTGTTTTACACCTAAATTTACTACCATATTTCCTAGATTATTTTCTGGAGTTTAAGTTAAATTTTACTAAGTTTATAAAAGAAGTTTTGGGATAAAAAGAGTTTCGCCTTCCCTGTGGGATCGATACAGGGGCTTTAAAAGAAAATTCTATATTACTTGAAATGATATATATACTTGCATAGTACCCATAGTGTGAGTTATTTATCAAATTCTAAGTTCTACAGTTAGAATATGTTGGGTCAAGTTTTTTGCCATCTTTTGGAAACTAAATAATTGTATAGTTGCGGGTTGGACAATCAAGAATCTCACTGACTAGCGAGATGTGAATGGTGAAGGAATGATGCTCGCCCTTGAATTACTAAAGGAAGTTTGAGCACATGCAACCCTCTAACATGAAAAGATAAAGTGAAGAACAACTCGATATTATAACAAGAATGTTTTAGAAAAAAATATTCTTACCTCATGACCTAGTTCTAAATAAAATTGAACCAACAACAGGGGAACAATCAGCCAACAAGCTCAATTAGACTTGGACAGGACCATTCTTCATCCATTAACACGTCCCCTAGAAGCTTACAAGTTAAAATCATGCACTGATAAAAAATTCACTAAACATGGAGTAGAAAAAATCTTAAAGAACATTTCCCTTGAAAGAAATTACATTGTACCCATGTTTGAGAAAATTAGCTTTACAACTCTCAAACTTATTAATTTACTTCATAAGAAATTTTCTTTTATTGTTGTACACTTGTAAAAAACTATGTGTTTTATTTCAACCCCAAATTTAAAACAACATTCAGGGAATTTTCAGTTGTGTTGCTTGGTTGCATATCCTCAAACTTGGAAAATTTTTCAAGTTTTGAGTAAAATTTTAGGGTTGGTTACCTGGTAAGTTGCAACAAAGCTCTACAAAGGAAACATAGAAGCCCACCCTGAAAGTTACAATCGATTTAACCCTCTGCGAGGTGTAGATCAACCAAATCATAATTTGGTCACAATAAAACAAAAAATTGAGGTCCACTTAAGAAATGACCCACAAATCTACTCAGTGCATAATGCTTAAATTGTCATATCCTGAACGGCCATAAGTGACACCACAATGTCCAACTCACCCATGGAAACAAACTTGACCTTCAGTTCTCAAGCAATGAAAGAAGAGATTTGGGCCAAGCAAAAATACTGGATGAACGAAGGTATGTCGAATAAAGTTATGGCTCAATCTAACAAAAGATTATAGGTAAAAGCAACAAAAATGTTGTATTTAATTCATTCAGTCATGCATAACAAAACTATCATGTACATCATTTTGATTACATGTAAGAAAAGAAGAAGAAGGAAAAGAGTTAAAGTCTAGGGCTTGTCGTTTCGAATGTTGGACGATCCTCCATCTACCATATTGTTTCTCTCAGACTCATCTCAATGTTCAGATGTAGAAAGAGCGTTAAAAACCTATTTGAACTCCTTGATGTCGGAGTATTTTGGGTTGACCATCCCTGCTCTCAAGAACATGTTGGTTGCTATTCTCTAACCCTCTTCCAAGTATTCAACCTAGGCATCAAGGAGTTTCTAACAAAAGGAAAATATGTTGAGATTTTCATACCTATTTTATACGGTTTTTGATGATATTGCACTTTAAAGAAATGTCTTTTTTATGTTTTGTTGCAGGAATGATGAATTAGGGTCATTGAAGCAAAAAAATGCAAAAAAGAGCAAATTTGAAGCGAAAAAGACCAAAATGTGAAGATTTGAACTAGGGTGCCGACGGCAAGCCCAACGACAAGAAATTTTCAAGACTCCAGATTTAATGATTCAGAAAGCTCGCCGACGACGCCCTCAAGGCCGCTGACGGCGCCCTTGAGGCCGCTGACGACGAGATCAGCGGTTATGTCCAACAATGCATTGGATGAGGATGAATTTTGGAGGGATGCTTAGGAAACTTTTGGGAAAAATCATCCACATCTTTAAAAAGAAGATTTTGGCCAAAAATAGGAGGCTCTGGCTAGGGGAAGAGGCTCAGGATGGGGGGTGTTAAGTGTTGAGAAAGTGTAGAGAGTCTAATTGTGAGGAATTCTTCGAGAGATTGTAAGAGTGTAGGGAAAGTGAGAGATTTCTTCCTTATTGCCACATCGAAGATNGATGCTTAGGCTTAGGCAACTCTTAGGAAAACTCATCCACAACTTTAAAAGAAGATTTTGGCCGAAAATGGAAGAGGAGTTAGAGGAGTTGGAAGGTTAGAACAACGTCCAAGAGTTTCAGTAGTGTGTAGAGAGTCTAATTATGAGGATTCTTCGAGAGATTGTAAGAGTGGAGGGAAAGTGAGAGAATTCTTCCTCCTAGCCGCTTCGAAGAAGAATTCCATGTGCTGTAAAGAAAGGAAGAGATTCAGAGGAACTTCGAGGAGTTTTCTTGGGGAGAAATTAGAGATAAGTGTTATTTACTTGTTGTAGTTGTATGACTTTGCTTTTATATATGAATTCTGAGTTTTGTTGTCTCTCCCCATGAGTTCTGATAGTTTTCTCAGTCTTTCTCCTTGTCTTGAGATTTGTGAAATGGTGATTTGAATGGGTTGAGCCATGAAAATGTTAAAGAAATTGTGATGATCTTTTCACTTCGATCTTAATTTACTTTCAATCTAGCTAATTGATTTGTTAAAATATGTTGAGTTTTACAACTAAAGTGAAGATTACATCCAAGATTCAGAGAGGTCAAAGCCCTTGAAAATTGGGTGCAAATAAATAGGGAAATAAATTTATCGAGCGTAGAATTAGAGATTTTAGAGTGACAGACTAAAACCCCAATTGGGTCCTATCATTTGGGTGTTGAAGTGTAGATGATTGCCCTCAGGCGAGGGGAACGTGGGAGCTCCGAAGTGAGAGCTGGTATCCTCTAAGCCTAGCCACGGATTCAGTAAACAAGCGTAGGATTAGTGNAGTTTGATCTGAAACCCCCCCCCCCCCCCTTCACAGCATTTCACATTCTTCCACTCACTCAGTTTTCCTCTTCGCACACCTACATTTCACGTCATTCCACACCATTAGTTAGTTATTGTCTTTATATTTTTGAGTTTTTGTGGTGAGTTTAAGTGTTAATTCTTCTATAAGAAGTGTTTAAGAGGAAGAGCATTGAGAGATTTCTTCTTCCTACATTTCATAAGAGAGGCTACAAGGGATTTGCTTTGAGAAAGAGTTTCAGATAAGTATTGTTTGTTTGTTATTGTTGTATGAACTTTCTTTTATATATGAAATTTGTGTTTTTTGGTATCTTTCTCATGAAGTCTGAGTAGTTTCTTTTATCTTCCTCCCTACTCTGAGATATGGTGAAATGAAGAGATAATTTGGATGTGTCAATGTTTAAATTTATGGTTTTTCAACTCCGCTCTTAATTTACTTTTCGATCTGGTCAATTGAATTGTTAAAATATGCTGTGAAACATATGATCCGGGAAATGGAGTATGAGTTCTACAACAGAGTGAGAATGACATTTAAGTCCATGAAGGATTATTTCATTCATGGAATTAAATGCAAATAAATTGGGAAATATACTTTGTTGGGTGTAGAATTGGAGATTCATAGGGTGACAGACTATAAATCATCAATTCGATCTTAGTGTTTTAAAACTAAAACGAGAGTTGGCCTTCAGGGGAATGGAAGTGGGAGCCAGTATCCTCCTAGCCTAGTCACGAATTTACGGACAAAACCTAAGATTAGCCAATGATTTTCTATAACATTGAATCAGGGTAGAGACTTAAAATTGCTCCTATTTGGCATAATACAAATTTAAACCATTTATCTCATCTCATTTCTCCAAAATGCTCAGTGGGAAAGATGTTTTTTCAAATAAGAAAACTTCATCACATAAACATAGTTTAGTAATTACTATTTAAACTCTGCATTTAAGTTTTGCTAGTAGTTAATAATTTAGTTTTGTTAATATCTTACACATTCAAAATTAGTGAAAGAAATTTCGTTTGATTTCTGTGAATTTCATAGTTAATTTAGCATTTCAAATTTAAACCTTCCTCGTGGGATCGATATTTGGGACTTCAAAAGAAAGTCTTATATTACATGATAACGATACGTATACTTGTATAGAATCCCAATCTTAAGTGCTTAACGTTGTTATTATTAAATACCACATCAATTTTTTGGCACCGTTGTAAAGCGGAGTCAACTTTATACAATTTACACAACTATATTCAACCGGGATCAGGTCAATATAGGGGAGCTCAAGGAGAGTTCTCATAGGAATGCTTAGCCTTAGGTTCAACCCTCTGGTGGTGTGGTCATGGTTGCTCTCACTCACACACTCGCACATTACACTTTTACTCACTACCTTAAGCCTAAACTTATCCCTTTGGGAGACTCATGTAGATGATCCCCTAGACCTACTAGCCCTAGGCTAGGTTCTAGCTAAGACCAGTACATAGAGGACCCAAAGTAGAAGATTCCATTGGTCAATAGCTCAAAATAGGGAGGTTGACACCTCACTTTCACCAAAATACCAAATTTAGCCTTTTGCCCCCAAATCTGTCCAATTTACCAAATTGCCCTTGGAACCCCAAAATTCCAAACTTCACCCAAAATACCTAAATTTGTTCAAAAACAATGTCAAACAATTTCAAACCACCCAAAATTGCCCAAAACCTCCCAAAATTACCAAAATACCCCTCAAATTGCCAAAATTGCCAAAATACCTTTGGTGGCCCAAACTTTCCCAAGACCTTCAAAATCATTTCAAATGTCCACAAAACTAATTTGGACCCTTCAATTGAACTCAATTTGACCAATTTGACCCATTTTGACAAAAAGCCCTAAATTACCTTTAGAAGCCCAATTACCCCAATTCACCACAAATGTCCACCAATTTGATCCTGACTTTCTCCAATTTCAATTCTAAGCTCAAATTAATTATGAAAAAACTCAATTCAAACCAAATCTAAGCCAAATTGATCCACATTTGAACCCAATTTTAGCCCAAGTCAAAAAGCCTCAATTTGACCCAAAATCAAAATCTCACACAACTGAACCCCAAATCTATCCAATTGCCTCAAATTTGCATTATAAACTATTCAAAACACTTCCACACAAAAAATTGAACCTTCAATTGGCTTTTTTCAATTTTACTCAAAACCAACTTGGACCAAAACCCCCAATTTTATCCCAATTTAGTCATGTCTCCAAATGTCACCAAATTGAATGCTCAAATCTCAAAATTGACACCCAATTAATGTTGAGAACTCTTCATAACATCCATCTAGACCACTTTAAACTCTCAATTTGGACTTGGCCCAACTCTAGCTTAACCTAAACCCAAGTCCAACCCAACATCCCCAAATTGATCAAATGCTCAAAATCCTTCAAATTGACCCATCAAATCAATTCAAAATCACTTTAAATCTTTTCTAAACTCTTTACAAAAATCATCTACATCAAATTCTCAATCAATTGAGTACAATGTCATGGATAGCCTAACCCAAACCCAACTTCAAGCAAATTTGAGCTAAATTGAACCCATGTACCAAAATTGACCAAGCCATGCCAAATTGATCAACCAAAATCTTCTACAGCCAACTTCTTGACCTTAGTGACCAGGCTAGACTCACCTAACCCATTTTAGAGGAGATATGTACCAATGGTCCCCTAATTTAAGGGATTTCACCTAATTTATGGACTAACTCAAAATATCCTTGCCATCATGCCTTGCCATTAGAACTTAACCATCATTAAGCACCCCCTAGCCTCCCTGAGCCAAGAAATGACTGAACCCTGGCTAGCCACCACCTCAGCTACCAGAAACAGTCAGCCCAAGGGAGCCTCAAATGGTCAAAACCCAAAATTAAACCTCCATGACTTGGCTCACTCTAATTGGATGCTTGTGCCTTTCTTCCCTCTACCTCAGCAAGCTTTAGCACTCATCAAACTCCCTTGAGCTTCACCAGGCAGCCATGACTTTAAACTGACCTCTCCATGGCCAAAGTAGACAGAGCTTTAAACCTTTGGAAAACTCTGTAAAAATATCACCAGAGCCTCTTGACCAAAGTAAAATATGTTCAGATTTTCGTACCTCTTTTATACTATTTTTAATGATATTGCACTTTAAAGAAATGTATTTTTGATGTTTTGTTGCAGGAATGATGAATTATGGTCAATGGAGCAAAAAGATGCAAAAAGGACCAAAATGTGGAGAATTACACTAGGGCACCAACGGCGCCATCGACGCCGCCGACGGAGAGCTTTTCCCGAGGCTAAAGGACAAAATCTCCATAAGGCCGCCAATGGCGCCATCGAGGCCGCCGACGGTGGGATCGACGGTTATGTGTACTTGTACAATGGATAAGGCCAGATTTTGGAGAGGTGCATAAGCAACTCTTGGGAAAACTCATCCACATCTTTAAAGAGAAGATTTTGGCCGAAAACAGAGGAGTCCTGGAGGTTAGATAGGTTCCATTAGTGTGTTGAGAGCTTGCNCCTCCCGCCGCCCCAAACTTAAAATTTTAAAAGATTTTTTTTTTTACATGAAGAACATTAAAAATGAAGGGTGAAAGAAAGCATTAAAGACAAAAAAGAAATTCATTCCTGTTGGAGATTCTGATTTTTTGAACATAAATTTTAAAATATTGCATGTGCTAATATGAAAACTTACAAGACTAAAAACATTTAATTGCACATAATACATAAAAAATTTACTTAGAAAGAGCTAATCATAATACTTAATAAAGTGTTGAAAATAATAACAGAACTAAACAACAACACAACACAAAAAATACAATCACACAGTACAAACACATACAAAAAAAAAGATCACCAGTCATCATCTTCCTTATCATCGACATCTAACTTCTATGCTGATATGGAGTAAAGTAGGGTGAATAGGGAACTAAACTGTATGGTCACCCCTCAGGTATCTCACTAACGCATCATCATAAGCAACATCATACTCAAATTTCTTGCGAATTAGATCATCAGTGTGAGCATTTCTTGCCTCCATATTCCGCATCCTATGATCCATCCTCAAAATATCTCTCTGCTGAATCTTCATCTGGTCCAACAACTTTTTGTTGCTGGGGTCACTTGAAGTAGGCTCACTAAAAGTAGGGGTTTGACCTAGAAAAATATGTTGAGATTTTCATACCTCTTTTATATTGTTTTTAATGATATTGCACTTTAAAAAATGGTATTTTTGATGTTTTGTTGCAGGAATGATGAATTAGGGTCAATGGAGCAAAAAGATGCAAAAAGGAGCGAATTTGGAGAAAAAAAGAGCAAAATGTGGAGAATTGCACTAGGGCGCCGATGGCGCCATTGAGGCCGCCTACGACGAGCTTTTCCCGAGGCTACAGGACAAATTCTCCAGAAGGCCGCCGACGGCGTCATCGAGGCCGCCGACGGCGAGATCAACGGTTATGTGACATGTACAATGGATAAGGCCGAATTTTGGAGGGGTGCGTAAGCAACTCTTGGGAAAACTCATCCACATCTTTAAAGATAACATTTTGGCCAAAAATGTNGAATTGGTGAAGCCATGAAAATGTTTAAGAAATTGTGATGATCTTTTCACTTCAATCTTAATTTAGTTTCAACCTGGCCAATTGATTGGTTAAAATCNGCCATGAAAATGTTTAAGAAATTGTGATGATCTTTTCACTTCGATCTTAATTAACTTTCAATCTGGCCAATTAATTTGTTTAAACATGTTGTGTTTTACAACCGAGATCTTGATTTACTTTCAATCTGGCCAATTGATTTGTTAAAATATGTTGAGTTTTACAACTAAAGTGGTAATTTACTTTCAATTTGGCCAATTGATTTGTTAAAATATATTGAGTTTTACAACTAAAGTGAGATTACATCCAAGATTCAGGGAGGTCAAAGCCCTTGGAAGTTGGGTGCAAATAAATAGGGAATATTACTATCGGGCGTAGAATTGGAGATTTTAGAGTGACAAACTAAAATCCTCAATTCGGTCCTATTGTTTGGGTGAAGATGTGTAGATGTTAGCCCTCAGGTGAGGGGAACGTGGGAGCTCCGAAGTGAGAGCCGGTATCCTCCCNTATTAGAAAAATTAGAAAATTGAAAAGAAAACCTAGAAATTGTGATACAATGGAAAACATTATGAACAATCAAGGAATAGAAAATGAACACCAACCTAGACCCTTAAGAGATTATGCAAATCCTACAGTAGATGAAATTCACTTATCTATCAAAAATCCTGATGTAGCTGCTAATTCATTTGAGCTTAAACGTGCTATTATCAAAATGGTACAAAACAATCAATTTGGAGGCACACCAAATGAAGATCCTGACTTACACCTCGCTTGTTTTTAGAACTATGTGCTACTTTTAAATATGATAGAGTCTCAAACGATGCTATTAAACTANATCCTACAGTAGATGAAATTCACTTATCTATCAAAAATCCTGATGTAGCTGCTAATTCATTTGAGCTTAAACGTGCTATTATCAAAATGGTACAAAACAATCAATTTGGAGGCACACCAAATGAAGATCCTGACTTACACCTCGCTTGTTTTTAGAACTATGTGCTACTTTTAAATATGATAGAGTCTCAAACGATGCTATTAAACTAAGAATTTTTCCTTTTTCACTGAGGGATAAAGCTAAGTTGTGGTTAAACTCGTTAGCACCTGGATCTATTAGAACTTGGGGAGGACTGTCACAGAAATTTCTATCCAAATATTTCCCTCCATCCAAAACTGCTAAACAAAGAAATGACATAACATCATTCTGTCAGATTGATTGAGAGTCAATATATGAAGCTTGAGAGAGATTTAAAGATCTTCTTAGAAAATGCCATCATCATTCGTTACCAGACTGTTTAATAATTCAAACCTTTTATAATGGATTAGTGGGATCTCTTAGATCGATTATAGATACTGTGGCTGGTGGCTCTTTAATGTCAAAACCTTTTGATGAGGCTTATTCATTAATAGAAGAAATGGCTACCAACAATTTTCAATGGCCCTTTGAGCGGGTAAATCCTAAAAGAGTAGCTATCATCCATGATTCTGATGCAATATCTATGTTAACTTCACAGATTGCTGCAATATCAAAGAAATTAGATCATTATGTGATGAATTATTCTTCAACACCTCATATGATGGAAGAAAATTCATCTGGGCAATTTGTGGATGTTCAACCTTCATATAAAATNTATGACTTTGCTTTTATATATGAATTTTGAGTTTTGTTGTGTCTTCCCCATGAGTTCTGAGTAGTTTTCTCTTTCTCCTTGTCTTGAGATTTGTGAAATAATGATTTGAATTGGTTGAGCCATGAAAATGTTAAATAAGGTGTGATGATCTTTTCACTTTGATCTTAATTTACTTTCAAAATGGCCAATTGATTTGTTAAAATATTTTGAGTTTTACAACTAAAGTGTAGATTACATCCAAGATTCAGGGAGGTCAAAGCCCTTGGAGGTTGGGTGCAAATAAATAGGGAAATAAAACTATCGGGCGTAAAATTAGAAATTTTAGAGTGACAGACTAAAATCCTCAATTCGGACTTATCTTTTGGGTGTTGAAGTGTAGATTTTAGCCCTCAGGCGAGGGGAATATGGGAGCTCCGATGTGAGAGCTGGTATCCTCCCAGCCTGGCCACAGATTCAGTAAACAAGTGTAGGATCAGCCAATGTTCTTTATGCCTGGACCAAAGGGTAAAGAATATGTATGCTCCTACTTGGCACAACACAATTTGAACTGGTTCACTTTATCCATTCACTATAATTTCTTGACAAGAAGAAGGATGTTTTCTTATATATTGAACATCATATTAAGAACTTTATTAGTATAATTAGTTATTTAAGAGTTATTAAAGTTACATATTTATTTCAATTGCCTATTAGTGACATATAAGCAATTTGTATTCCATTGTTGCGATTAAGTATTGCTTTTCTAAAATCTTTATTCATAGTTCTAATATTACTCCCTGTGGGGATCGATATCTAGGACTCCATTAGAGCCCTATATTACTTGAGTGATACGTATACTTGCGTTAATAAGTGTGACTTTACCATTATTGAATATTTTATATATACATCTTTATCAAATCTTTAACTGTTATTAAGTTTTTGGTGCCGTTGTTGAGGAATTAAACCTGTTAGCAGCAGTATTAAATACTTGTATTTTTAAGCATATATAAAGTCGTTGTCAAATTTTTGGCGCCGTTGCCGGAGAGTAAACAAGAATCATAATTAGAGTAACGGACAAATTAAGATTATTAGAAAATTTTTACTTGAATTGTAACTATTTTCATATTTAGTTAGCTGTTTTCTGTGTACTGATTTCAATTTGTATGCGTAAATTTGGATCTGAAAAACTTATACCCTACGATTCAGAATTAGAACACACTGTTTGAAAAATTAGAAGACTGAGAAGAGAACCTAGAAATTCTGATACAATGGAAAACAATGTGAACAATCAAGGAATAGAAAATGAACATCAACCTAGACCCCTATGAGATTATGCAAATCCTACAGCAGATGAAATTCAATTATCTATCCAAAATCCTGATGTAGCTGCTAATTTGTTTAAGCTTAAACCTGCTATTATCCAAATGGTACAAAACAATCAATTCGTAGGTACACCAAATAAAGATCCTAATTTACACGTCGCTAGTTTTTTAGAACTGTGTGCTACCTTTAAATATGGCAGAGTTTCAAACGATGTTGTTAGACTTAGACTTTTTTCCTTTTTCACTTAAAGATAAGGCTAAGATGTGGTTAAATTTGTTAGCACCAGGATCTATTAGAACTTGGGGAGAACTTTCACAGAAATTTCTATCCAAATATTTCCCTCCATCCAAAACTGCTAAACTTAGAAATGACATAACATCGTTCTGTCAGATTGATGGAGAGTCAATATATGAAGCTTGGGAGAGATTTAAAGATCTTCTTAGGAAATACCCTCATCATTCGTTACTAGATTGGTTGATAATTCAAACTTTTTATAATGGATTAGTAAGATCACTTAGATCGATTATAGATGTTGCGGTTGGTGATTCTTTAATGTTAAGATCTTTTGATGAGGCTTATTCGTTAATAGAAAAGATGGCTACCAGCAATTTTCAATGGCCCTATGAAAGGGTAAATCCTAAAAGAGTAGCGTGTATCCATGATTCTAATGCAATATCTATGTTAGCTTCGCAGATTGCTGCAATATCAAAGAAATTAGATCATTATGGAATGAATTGTTCTCCAACACCTACTATGATGGAAGAGAATTCATCTGAGCAATTTGTGGATGTTCAACCTTCGTATGAGACTTTAAATGCTATTAATAGACCCAACAATCCTTATTTGAACTATTATAACCCAGTTTGAAAGAATCATCCAAATTTTAATTGGAATAACAATTCTGCTACAAATCAACAATGGGCGAACAACCCAGTGAACCCATTAGGAAATTCATCCAACCAAGGAAATGTTAATTATAGACCTTCTTATCCTTCAGGATTTAACAGTAACACTCAAATTAAAGAAAAGAAGTTGTATATGGAAGAGCTAATATTAAACATGGGTCAACAATTGCAGAATCAAGGAAATCAATTACAAATTCAAGGAAATCAATCACAAAATCAAGGGATTGCTATTAAGAATATTGAAAATTAATTAGGGCATATTGCTACTGCGATTAGTAACCGAACATTAGGAATTAGTACTGTGGAACCAAATCCTAAAGATCAAGGAAAAGAACAAATAAAAGTGATACAATTACATACTGTGGAACCAAATCCTAAAGATCAAGGAAAAGAATAGATAAAAGCGATACAATTATGAAGTGTAAAGATCAAGGAAAAGAATAGATAAAAGTGATACAATTACGAAGTGGAAAAGAATTGGAAACAAGAGTGCAAAAAGAAATCAAGGAAAAGAACAGATAAAAGCGATACAATTACGAAGTGGAAAAGAATTGGAGACAAGAGTGAAGGAAAAGAACAAATAAAAGCGATACAATTATGAAGTGGAAAAGAATTGGAAACAAGAGTATAGAAAGAAATGAAAAGTGAAAAAGAGAAAGTGGATACCAAAAAAGAAAAGGATCATGAATACCCAGATTTAGAATACCCATTTACACCAATGAAAATTACTGTGGAGAAACATCCACCACCGTTTCCTCAAGGATTGAAGCAACACAAATAGAATAAATAATTTTCCAAGTTTGTAGAAATTCTTAAGAAATTAACGATAAATATTCCCTTTGTAGAACCTTTAGATCAAATGCCCAATTATTTCAAGTTTATGAAAGATATTCTGAACAAGAAAATGAAGTTCACTGATAATGAAACTGTTGCACTTAGTGAAGAGTTTAGTGCAATTATTCGNCTTGAAAAGCTATGATAGATGTTCAAAAAGGAGAATTAACTATGAGAGTTAACGATCAAGAAGTGACTTTTATCATTGCAAAAATACCCTGCTGTTGAAAGAGATAATGAATGTTTTCGCATGAAAATTAGTGAACATCAATTGAATGAACATTTTAAAGAATATGTCGAAGAGAAAGAACAATTTGAAGATATTGATGAAGTTATTTTGGACAAAATAGAAAATTAAAAATTAGATTATGTTTAGGAAATATTTGAGATGTTAGATATTACAGAAAATGCTGATAAGAATCTAGTTCTATCAATTATAAAATCATCTGAACTTGAGTTAAAAATATTANTTTCCATCAATTATTAAACCACCTGAACTTGAGTTGAAAACATTACCTAACTACTTGAAGTATGTATTTTTGTTGAATATCTTCAGAATTAAATGATTATGAAATATGTGTTTTTGGGAGACTCATCTACATTACATGTTATTATATCTTTAGAATTAAATTAATTGCAAGAGCTTCTGGGAGACTCATCTACATTACATGTTATTATATCTTCGGAATTAAATGATTTGCAAGAGCAAATATTTTAGATACATTGAAAAGATATAAGAGAGCTTTTGGTTGGACCTTAGCAGATATTAAAGGAATCAANAAAGACTGTTAGATACATTAAAAAGATATAAGAAAGCTTTTGGTTGGACTTTAGTTGATATTAAGGGAATCACTCCTTCGATCTGTATGCACAGAATTACACTAGATGAACAATATAAACTAAGAGTTGATCCCTAAAGGAGGTTAAACCCAACGATGAAAGAAGTAGTTTAGAAGGAAATTTTGAAATGGTTAGACACTAAAATTATATATCCTATTTCTTCTNACATTGGAATTATATATCCTATTTCAAATAGTGCATGGGTAAGTCCAATTCATTGTGTACCGAAGAAAGGAGTGACTGTTGAAGANGACACTAAAATTATATATCCTATTTCTTCTGATAGTGCTTCGGTAAGTCCAATTCATTGCGTTCCTAAGAAAGGAGGAGTGACTGTTGAAACAAAAGAAAATAATGAATTAATACCTATCAGACAAGTTACTGGGTAGCGTATTTGCATTGATTATAGAAAATTAAACACTGCCACTAGGAAAGATCATTTCCCTTTACCCTTTTTAGACCAAATAGTAGACNCTGCATTGATTATAGAAAATTAAACACTGTCACCAGGAAAGATCATTTTCCCCTACCATTTCTAGATAAAATTGTAGATAGACTTGCTGGGCAAAATATTTTTATTTTTTAGATGGATATACCGGTTACCATCAAATTCCTATTGCTCCTGAGGATAAAGAAAAGACAACAATTACTAGTCCTTTTGGAACTTTTTT
>JXCR01144221.1:139560-170028 GCA_002079205.1 Phalaenopsis hybrid cultivar | reverse complement strand
TTTAGAAGAATGCCTTTTGGACTATGTAATGCACCTGCAACATTCCAGAGATGCNGAGATGTATGATGTCTATATTTAGTAAGTTAATTGATGATGGATTGGAAGTATTTATGGATGATTTCTATGTTTTTGGAACATCATTTGACTCATGCTTAAATTATCTTGAAAAAGTTTTGGAGTTATGCGAAAGAACTAATTTAGTTTTAAATTGCGAGAAATGTCAATTTATGGTTGCATGAGGAATTGTGTTAGGACATAAAATTTCAGAAAATGGTATGGAAGCAGACCCTACTTCAAGTTATATCTAAACTAACACCTCCTACTAATGTAACAGAAGTTAGGAGTTTTCTTGGACATTATATCTAAACTAACACCTCCTACTAATGTAAGAGAGGTTAGGAGTTTTCTTGGACATCTTATAACACCTCCTACTAGTGTAAGAGAAGTTAGAAGTTTTCTGGGACATGTTGGTTTTTACAGACTTTATTAAAGATTTTTCAAAAATTACTAAACCTCTATGCCAACTTTTAGAAAAGGACAAGAAGTAACACCTCCTGCTAATGTAAGGGAGGTTAGGAGTTTTCTTGGACATGTTGGTTTTTACAGGTGTTTTATTATTTTCAAAAATTACTAAACCTCTATGCCAACTTCTAGAAAAGGACAAGAAATTTGAATTTACTAAAAATAAATGCCTTTGAGTTATTAAAGAAAAAATTAATCACAACCCCTATTATAGTTTCACCTAACGAGGAGAAACCATTTGAACCGATGTGTGATGCTAGTGATTATGCTATTGGAACTGTTCTTTGAAAAAGGTATGAAAAGATTTTTAAGGTTATATACTACGCTAGGAAAACTCTTAATGATGCACAAATTAACTATACTGTTTCTAAAAAAGAGTTACTTACCATTGTGCATGCTTTAGACAAACTTCGATCTTATTTAATTGGGAATAAATGTGTTGTGCACACTGATCATTCTGCTATTGAATATCTGATGTAAAAGAAGGATGCCAAACCAAGATTAATTAGATGAATACTTTTGATGCAAGAATTTGATCTTGTGGTTATTGATAGAAATGAAGCTGATAATCAAATTGCTGATCGTTTGTCGAGATTAGAAAACTATGAATTATCTGACATCGACAATGAAATTAGACACAGTTTCCCGATGAACAACTTTATAATATTAATGAGTGGAAAATACCATAGTATGTTGATATTGTTAATTATTTTATAAGTGGTATTTTTTCATCTATGTTGACACTACAACAACAAAGAAAATTCATTCATGATGCGAAAGCATATTTTTGGGATTAGCCTTATTTATATAAAAAATGTAAGGATACTATTATGAGAGATGTGTACCTTATGAAGAAACTGAGCTGATCATTTAGAAATGTCATGATTCTGAATTTGGAAGACTGTGTACCTTATGAAGAAACTGAGCTAATCATTCAGAAATGTCATGATTCTAAATTTGGAGGATATTTTGGGATTGTGTACCTTATGAAGAAACTGATCTAATCATTCAGAAATGTCATGATTCTGAATTTGGAGAACATTTTGGGATTGATAAAACTTCTTATAAAATTTTACAAGTTGAATTTTATTGGCCTACTATCTTTAGAGATGTTTACAAATACATAAAAACTTGTGATTGATGTCAACGAGTAGGCAATATATCTAGAAGAAATGAAATGCCTCTGAATTTCATGTTAGAAGTTGAGATCTTTGATGTTTGGGGATTAGATGTCATGGGACAATTTATTCCTTCATTTGAGAACTTATATATATTAATTGCAGTAGACTACATTTTGAAGTGAATTGAAGCACAAACTTTACCTCGTTGTGACGCTAAAAGTGTTTCAAGATATTTAATGAAAATTATTTTCACTAGATACAGAATGCTAAGAATGATTATCACTGACGGAGGATCTCATTTTAGGAATAAATACATTCAGAGATTGACAGAAAATTTTAATATTATTCATAGAATCTCTACTGGCTATCACCCTCAAACTAAGTTAGCTGAAGTTTCTAATAGAGAGATTAAACAAATACTTGAAAAGACTATAAACCCTAGTATACTCGATTGGTCCACTATACTGGATAACACATTATAGGCTTACCAGATTGCTTATAAAACTCCTATTGGAATGACTCCTTACAAATTGATTTTTAGAAAGACTTGTCACTTACCAGTAGAATTGGAGCATAAAGCATATTGGCCGATTCCAGAATTCAATTATAATTTGAAAGATGCTGGTAAGAAGAGATTGTTACAATTGAATGAATTGGAAGAATTAAGAAATGAATCTTATGATAACGACANTTATGATAACGACAAAATTCATAAGGAGAAACTAAAATTATGACATGATCGGAAGATTAATCAGAAGAACTTTGAACCAGGACAAGAAGTTTTGCTTTACAATACAAGGCTGAAGTTATTTCCTGGGAAATTGAAGTCTCATTGATTAGGACCTATTTATACTTACGGAATGTTGAAATGAAGATCAAAAGACTGGAAATAGATTTAAAGTAAATGAACACAGATTAAAACCGTATTTTGATGGTAAAATACCAAATTTTAAAAAAGTTTTAATGATCAGTCAACCTGAATAATATTTGAATAGGTCTGGTTGACGACGTTAAACCAAGCGCTTTATGGGAGGCAACCTATAATTATCTTTATTCTTATTGCGATTATAATACTTTTTATTTGAAATTATCATTAGTTTGTGGTAGTTTTGAAATCCACTACTCTTATTTACCCTTGAATCATCATAAAAATTGGATCCATATAATAAAATTGGAACGCATTCGGACCAGAGCAAAACTGTGCAATTTTTTCCTTATGCGCCGACGGCGCCCTCGACGCCGCCGACGGCGGATTTTTTCTGAGAGTCCAAGGAATTAAACACTAAAGGCTTGCCGACGACGCCCTTGACACCGCCGACGGCGAGACCGGCGGGATGGTGGTTTCTGGAGTTTTAATGGGTGATTTTTGGCGGCTTTAGGCGGGAGTTACCCCTTTTAAACCCCCAAATTCGATTGCTAAGTTCATAGTTCCCCAAAAAGGAAGTGAAACTCCATCAAATTCATCCCTATGACATCCAATTCCTTTGAAAATCATAGAATGTGAGTGTTCAACCGGAGAAAGTTCATGAGTGCGGAAGCGCAACGAATCTTCAACAAGATACTGACAAAGAAGAGATTAATCATGGAACGAGGATTGAATAATCCCTCAACAGAAATTGCATAGATGATAGTGCGGCAAAGATGGGAAGTGTTGTGCTACACTACCGCCGTCGTGGTTGTTCCTGTGGTGAAGGAATTTTATGCTAATTTGCATGGAATCAACCTGGGAGTCGTCTATGTGCAAGGTAGATGGATAAATTTTACTCCTGCACGGATCAACGAATTAAATATGATCGAGAACATTCCCATCTGTCATTATTCCAACTTTGTCCCGATAAGAAATCAGATGAATGAAATTTACCAATATTTAACAGACGAAACCGAAGACTGGGAAATGAGAGAAAACATGTATGTTAGTTTTTTTGCGACACTTCTAAATCTCGTTTTGAAACACTGGCACTTCTTCATTTCTGTAAAACTGTTACTGATGATGAGGATCGGTAAAGTTTCTAAGGAAAGTGCTATTTTGAATTACTGCATCCAAATGAGACTGCCGATCGATATTGGATCTATAATTATGAAGTCTGTTTTGGGCCTGCTCATTCATGGATCAACTTATGGGCTTGGACACCCTTCCACCAATTTTCCTCACTTTGCAGTCAGTTCTAAGTGTCCTATGAAAATTGGGAAAAGGTACTTCTACCTTGGAAGCCTTTGGACCCAACTGAGAGATTGATCCACCATAATAGTCATATCATTTTCATCTTCATAGGCTGGGAATCTCTATCGAGCTTGAATTGGCCAAAATCATTTGAACCATTAAATTTGTTAAATTTTTCTCTATCAATTGGACCAAAGTTAATTTTTTTATCAATGTCAACTTCACAACCACCATAATCACCTGTCCAATCAACTTTGGACATCAACTAACCATAAATTTGGCTACACAACTTCATTTTTAAAATTATTTAAACTTTAGAGTCTTTATTTTATTCTCTTTGAAATGTATAATTTAAAATCTCTATGATCATATTTGACAATTTTACAGAAAAGCTCCACTTTTCAGCCTTAATTACCAAAATGCCATTATTTTATTTAATTATCCTTATTTGTACACCTCATTAATCCAAGTGCTCACATTCTATTGGCCCAATATACAAAAATTGAATTCCCTCCTTTTTAAATAAATCCTAGCCATTAAATTCAAAATCCATCTCCCTCCTTAATCCTAGCCAGTCCCTCTTTCATGTAACCAACCCACTCCCCCATCATCTCCACTAAATCCCCATTACTTCTATGATAGAAGCCAAAACTTACCATTATTCCTAGAATTAATGCCGCATCAGCAAGGAAAACACATTTCTTCTCTATTCTAAGGCTAACTCCTTGTATTCTTTCATTCTTTTCAGATTTCCCCTTTTCCCATAGCAAAACCGAGAACTCCTTTGGAAGTTCTCCAATAATTTTGAAGAGCAAAGCAAGAAGAAGAGACAAGGAGGATCCTCAAGCCAAGGAAGATCTCAAGTAAGAATACATCAATAAATAAAAGGTATAATATTGTTATTTTCAATTCAAGTTTTCATTTTTCATCATGTAAATTTAAACCAAGTAATCCATTCAAGTTTCCATACAAAATTCCTCACATTCATACATACCTTTTATTCAATTTCATAGGGTTTTCATCTAAACATGTTCTATGTTGTTTCAATGATGTTTTTGCATGAAATTATATATGTTTCCATGCATTTTAGTCCAAAACAAAAAAAAAAAACACTATGATGTTTTATAGGGATTTCAATTCAATTGTGTTTTAATGAGTTTATTTGATGCTAACTGAAACAAATTGCATTTCTACATCCTTCACATGTTAAAACCGAAAATTCCTTTATGTTTTTATGTTAATATCATGTGGCTCATTCATGTATTATGCTTAATTGCGTTAATTAATGTTTTCACAAAAAGTTGAAGCGTTTAAATGCACATTTAGTCCAAACTATGAACTTTTGCATGTATTCCATGGTGTAATTTATACAATGTCTCATGTTTATTTGTTCCAAGTTCAATACTGTGTATTACATGAATAAAACCATAGGACATTTGTTATTTATGTATTACAATATGTGTATGTGATGTTTATTTATGAAATTGAATATGTTCCCCCTCTTTAAAAGCCTAATTTGAAAGCTTTAGCCTTAATCATCTTCTAATTAACATTAATAAATAATAATCCACCTCTAATTACCTTCCTAAAGCCTTGGTCAAAACTTAAACTATTGCTAGTCACCTTAATTACCACTTAGTGATCCTCAAATACACTTGGTTGAACCTAATCACACTTAGTTAACCTCAATCACCTCTTAAAAACCCTTAACCAAAAGCTTTAGCCTAATTAAATAACCTTTTAATTCCCTTACTCAATTAATTAACTAAAATTTCCCAAAATATTAAGAATGATTTAATAACTTACTTAACCCATAAATGATATAATTAATTGATTAATACCTTAATCAAATTACGATGACCTTATTTAACTAATTAATACTATAATTTATACTCATAATAACCTTAATTATCTATTAAATAATCATAAATAAATAATTAATATTTTAATTCAAATAATAACAACCTTAGTTATCAAATCATTACCTTAATTGATTAATAAATGGCTTAATTTATTAATTAACATCTTAATTAATCATTTAATAGGAAATTAAAAAGTAAATAATTTAATTAGTCAATTAAAATTGTAATTAAACTTTTAACAACCTTAATTAATTATTTGATAACTTAATTAATCCATAAATAGCTTAATTAACTAAATAAAATTTTAATTAACCAAAAAACAACTTAATTAACCCATTAAAGTCAACTTTAGTCAAATTAAGCTAACTTTAATCAAATCTAGTTAGCTTTAGTCAAATCAAGTCAACTTTAGCCAATCCAGTTAAAACTAGCCAAATTTATCAAAACTTACCAACATAGCCAGGATCTGCCAGATCCAACCAAAACTTGTCTAAGCTTGCCAAAACTTTCCAGCTTTACCAGGATCTGCTAGATGTAGCCAAGACTTGTCAGCACTTGCCAAAACTTGTTAATTTGGTCAAGATCTACCAGATATAGCTAGCACTTGCCAAACTTGCCAACTTAGCCATCACAGGCTAAGATTTGCAAGATCCAGCCAACACTTGCCATATCCTAGCCAGTCGAGGCTAAATTCAAGCAAATCTAAAAGAGTCCTTATCCAGAACTTGCCAAATCCTAGCTAGTCCAGGCTAAATCCATTCAAATCCAAACAAATCCTTAGTCAACACTTGCCAAATCTTAGCCTGCCTAGGCCATATCCAGGCAAATCAAGGCCAACTCCTAGCCAATTCTGGTAAGCCTTAGCCAATCATGCTCAAGTCCAAGTTCAGACAAGACTTAAGTCAAACTTAACCCAAATCAAAACTAACTTAAAATTAACCTAATTATGATGTAAAAGAGGGAAAAAATATTTATATGTGTGCAAATGGACATGTATTTAATCTAAAATTCATGTATTAATTTAAATTAATGTCTATAATTAACATATATGTATAATTATATATCAATGCGTGCTTTATGCATACATATATGTATAGTTATATGTTTTTATGTGTGTATATATATATATATATATAATCTTGTATGAATAATTATATGCATGTGAGTCCTTAAAGAAAGCCCTATGGATAATTCACTTAATATGTTGTTTAGTTAATATTATTTCTTTCATCAATGTGATTTGCTTATGCCTCTAAAATCCTATAAATAGTGAAAATTTGTAATGGGTGGATGAATTACATGGATTATGTGTTACATGTTGCATGTCCTTGATGATAAATTCTATGTTGATTGATAGCTTGTTGCACCTTTGTTTTTAGCAAGCATGTGTTTAATGTGCATTAGATATGATAATGGTGAATGAATTTGATTAATGGATGAGAGGTAAAAAGGAGGAAATAAGGCTCCTGGAGTTGAGTGAACAGAGAAAGTCTGGTAATCACATTAAAACCATTTCNATTGAACAGGTTATTGCCGAGCGGAGGTGGGAAAACTTTTGTTACACCACCAATAAAGTCGATGCAAATGTGATGAAAGAGTTCTACGCCAATGTGATTTATGTTGAAGATGAAATCGTGCAAGTGCGTAGACTTCTTGTGGAATTTACCGCCGCCCACATTAACACTTTTTATAAAATCCCTGATTCTTACATCTGCCACTATGAATCGTTTAGTATGATGGAAGAACCCCTCAATGATGTGATTAACTATCTCATTGATGAGAAAGGAACGTGGAAGATAAAGCAGCGAGAACGGGTAAGCTTTTCTGCTTCCTTGTTAAATGCCACCTCTAAGGCGTGGCACTATTTCATTTCCTTTACTCTGTTACCGACTTACCACCATAGTGAGGTAACTAGAGATAGAGCTATTCTGAATTTCTGTATTCAGAATAACAAAATTATAAATGTGGGGAAGATTATTTTCAAGAGTATATTGACTACGGCAAGGAGTGAGCTAGTGGAGGTCTAGGACATCCTAGACTTATTTATACACTTTGCCAACTTTCTGGAGTGGAAGCTGGAGAGGAAGAATGGGTTCACTACTTATTTATGCACTTTGCCAACTTTCTGGAGTGGAAGCTGGAGAGGAAGAGTGGGTTCACCTTATGAAACCCATTAGTGAATCAAATTTGAAAACTTATGTATCCCATGAGAAATGGAGAAATGAAAGTAGGAGTCGGAAACCTTCTACTAGTAGAGACGTTCCCTCTATAAGTTATGACCCTCTTCCTCCTTCTAGCTCCCCTACCTTAGCAGATTTGATGAATGAGTTGACCTTGCAGTGGAAGAGCATAGATTTGATAAATGAGAGGATTAGAGGTTTAGAACGCCAGTTGACCTTGCAGAGGAAGAGCATAGATTTAATAAACGAAAGGATTGGAGGGTTAGAACGCCAACATGATTATGATAGTGAGTACCTGCAGAGGCATTCTGATTTTGAAATAGCCTATTATGATGCTTAGGCCCGACACTACAGAGGAGAGCGTGATGTTACATTTCCTGAATGCCCCCGATATACTCAGTATCAACCCGATCCACCTGCTGATCAAGGCGACGATGAAATAGTTTGGGATTTTGATATTTAGAATGAGATTGATGTACTTATGTTTGTATTTTTGTTTATTTTTATGTTATGTAATCTTTTTATGAGAAAAATGAATGAGTATGTAATTGGACTTTCATTTAGTGTACTTTGTGGATTGTAATGTGATGTAATGTTTACTATCATTTTAGTATTTTTGTCTTTTATTTAGTATTGTGGTTGTGCTAGGAAATGTTATGTTTGTTTTAGGTCTATACTTGTTTTAAAATTTCATTTCCTATAAATTCCTCTAATGATTTATATGTGTAGAAAGCTCCTAATATTTCAGACCAGGTGAAGTAAAAATTGGGAAAGACCTGCAAAAATTTCAGATTGATAAAGATGACTACAATACTGAGGTATGATTTATGTTTATAGTATTTTCTTTCCACCTTTATTTCATATTTAAAAATTTAAGTTTGGGGGAGGGAAGAAAAAGATTAACTATTAGATGTCCTCTATTTCAATATTTTCAAAAATTATTTATATAATTTTATGTAGTAAATTTAATTCAGGTAACTATATTTTTCTAACTATTTAAATATTATGTTAGAANCACACACAAATTAAATGTGTTCAAAATAAAATATTTTCAAAATACAAATAATCCAATTAAATAAAAAAATTTCTATTATAATTAAAAACACTTTAAAATATAAATTTCTTAAAACTCAATTAACCCATTAAAAAAATTAATATTTAAATTAAATGAGCTTAAAATTTTAATCTTTTAAATGTTATAAAAAGCTTAAGGAGAAACATTTATAATCTTTTTCAAATCTTAAAAGTGTTTCAAGAAAATATTTTTTAATTGTTTATTAACCTTCTATTTTAAAAGTTTTCTACACTTTTTCAAAATAAGCAGTTGCCTTTTTTAAAACTCAATAGAAAGTTATTTTAAAAGAAAACTTTATTTTCAAAACATAAAAAGATATTTTCATAAAACTTTAAGACTTCTTCTAAAAGAAGTTCTCTTGGAAGCTTACTTTAAACTTCTTCTAAAAGAAGTTCTCTTGGAAGCTTACTTTAAGCCTCTTAAGATATCTTTTCTTCAAGGTTTAAGAGATTAAATTTTTTTTCAAATAACCTCCTTCTGAAAGACAATATCTTCAAAACCTTTTAGCTTCAAGCAAGACTCTCTTTTACATGCCTAGCCTAGGCAAGACTTATATTTTACCAGAATAACTTGCTACATGAATGAATACATTTCTCTCCATAAATGTATGATTTCATGGCCTTAGACTTGTAGATTATTTAAGTTTTGGGTATTTTAATTTAAATTATGAATATACAGATGAGTTTGTTTCTCAAATGTTTTTTAATGATAAAATTTATTTCAAAAAATCTTTCTTTTATATGAAAATAATTTTTTATGTTATAAATGAGAATACAAACTATTCATAAGTGTGAAAACTTTAAATTAAGAGAATTAGTCTTATTTGTTAACAATATACTATCACGAACAAAATAAAAACCTTAAAGAAGGGAAACAAAACCTTAGGGAGAAAACAAAATCTTAGGATGAAAAAACAAATTTTGATAGACAATTTGACTATAAATTCACTTAGAATGGAAAAATAACCAAACTACACTTTCAAAAATTTTGATTTGTTAGCATAACTGATAATTTTAGGAGAAAAAAAGTTATCAAGTAATTATTAAACCCCTAAAAACTTTATTGTGACCGCTCTAAATTTTTATAATCACTCCCTAGCATAACTCCAAATTATGACCCCTAGGATAGCTAACGTAGATGAAAACTCAGAACCACACGCACCCTAAATTAGTCCATTCTTGAAGTCCTAGGTTAGTTTAGTATGTATCCAATAAGTAGATTTAAGGATTAGGCATATAAAATAAATTAACCTACCCGCAAAGTTTATCGAGTATCCTAGAATGAAGTAGCCTGTGATATGGATGAAGATACTAAAATCCACTTTATCTATGGCGATAAAGGAGAGCATTAGTTATTCGACCAGTTAATAGTCTGAGACTACCTATGTTCCCAGGATGATAGAATTTCATGGACATCTTCATCGAGTGTATTAATCACAAATTTAGATTAGTACATCTGTATTTTCTTATTTAAAAATAATGTTAAAGCTTCACCCCCATCTATAAATCTATTACCCTTTCTTACCCTTTGTACTAAGATGTTACCTAAGTCAATTCACCTTTATTCTGTCAAACTTATCCAACCTTCTTAGACTCAATTCAATCCTAACAAGATCAAACCTAACTTAACCAACTTAACATGTCTCTACCTAATTCAAATTCTAAATCCAAACCAATTCTAATCCAAACACAACTCAAATCTAATTCAAATTCAAGATCCAACTCAAATCCAAATTTTTTCTCAAACTTGATTCAAACTATATATCATTTTGACTGTCAAATGTTTGGCTAAAACCTAAGTGTAAATCATTTTGAAGCTCAAGTGAAATCAACCTTTGTCTAAACTTATCCTTTTTTGTTAAAGTCTTTGAACTTTATCAATCCATAAATATTCATTAATGAATAAAAGGAATATAAGGCATAAATTTAATTAAGAGTTTTCTCAAGAGTAATTCTTAAGATCTAATTAACAATGACCAAGCCCTCATATGGATACCATACCCCTAAATAAAATAAAGCTTATCTTACCATCATAAAGTAAAGGACATATCGTGGTTCTGCATCTTCATAAATCTTAAAGATTTTTCTCATTTGAATGATTAGATCTAATATAAGATGATATTTCTATCTTTCAGGATAGTATATTATTTTTGGAATGTCGTATCCAAATTATTACATAGAAATATTTTGAGGTTATGGTGTCCCCAAGAAAAAAAAGTCCCACCAATGGAAGTTGATCGATGATCTATCTATCTATTGAAGAACTTTAGACAATAGAACGATGATCAAGTGACCATGTCAGATGATTATAAATATGAAAAAATGTCAGTAGCAGTTACAAAAATGAAATGGTGCTAACAGTAATTACCATAGTTGAAAGATACCAATGTTGGTTACAATATGTAATTGTGTAATGACTCATTATTCACTTGTAACATTCCTATTAAGTGACGGATAAACATGTAATTAACTAGACTCCTCCTATAATCTAAGAATAGGGAGTCGTTTTTTCAGGAAAGACTACTGAATCTATTTCAAAAGAATTAATACTATATGTTGCTTACTCTCTTATTCTCTCTATTCTCTATCATTCCTCTCATCTGAACAACACTCTATTATTGCCGTCATTTTTTTTATCAACCCTATTTTTTTTAACTAAAACTTGGTTATACTTCACTTGAGCTGAATCTGGATTAAACCTAGAATTATTATTTTCTCTTCTGAGGTTATTGTAAGGCTCCGAAATGTATTTTAAAATGAGTTTTATTATTATTAATAAAGACCATGCAAATTAATTTGATGATGAATTGAAATAATTTTTACGCAAAGCTATGTACTTAGGTTTTTTACGCATGATCCTCCATAAAACTTTTCAAAAAATCATTATTTTTGAAAATAGAATTCACCATTGTGTCCATGTCATAAAAATCTTTTAATTAAGTTCTTTTGTGCTAAGTTTCAATCCCATTTGAGCAAAAATAATCAGGAGAGAGAAAATGATAATTAGGAGAGATAAATGATAATTTGACCATAATGCCTTTAATAGAATTCAAATCATCTCCAATATTCAACAAAAGTTATTCTAAACTTGACAATACATGATTTAGATCAATAAAATCCATTATTAATTTTTGGTCAAAATTAACCATTTTATCTCTCCTAGGGTGGGCCCCACTTTGATAAATTATATCTCTCTATCAAGCTTGAATTGGCCAAAACAACTAGACCACTAAATTCCTTCAATTTCTCTCTATCATTTGGACCAAAGTCAATTTTTTGGTCAAAGGCAACTTTTCAACCACCATAACCACCTTTTCAACCAACTTTGAACTTTAAATGGTCATAACATTGGCTATACAGCTCCATTTTTAAAATGTTTGGACCATTGAAATAATTATTTTGTCCTCTTCAATTTGGAATATTAATTTTAATTTATTTCATTTTTCTATGTCAAGTTATGAAATCTGTGACTCTCATTTTCCAAGTTTGGCCTAAATTACAACTTTGCAATTAGGTCATCACCTTTGATTCAATTCTTCATAAAATCGTCTCCTTATTGACACCTCATCTATCCTAGTGTTCTCATTCTATTGACTAAATTTATATGAAACTGAATTCCCCTCCAATTTAAACAAATCCTAGCCACTAAATTCAAAATTTGACTCCCTTCTTCATCTTATTCACTTCTCATTCCAACTAAACTCCCTACTCTCTGGTTACCTCCACTTTAGCAGACATAACATTCCTTATCCCTCTAATATCATGCCACAACTGCCCTCCCACTCCACATTCATGAAATTCCCCACCTCCTTTGTCAATTTCTTTTTGCATTTTCTCTCACCTCAGAAATTAAAACCGAAAAAAAAAACTTCTTCCTCAAGCCAAAATCAAAATCACCATTAAAAATCCTTCATCAATGCATTAAGATCAAGCAAGGAAGATCATCAAATTTAATGTATATAAATTAAAGAACTCAAACGCATTAAAGCCATGGTATAAATCATTCTTCCCCATGTGAATTTAAGGATAAATCATTTCTCCATGCTTTCATGCAAATTGTTTCAAAATTCCCCACTCTATTTTCAAAAGTTTTCAAATTCATGAATGTTCTTCATTCAAATAAAAGGGCATTTAATTCTGATGCTTTATTAATGTTCTCATAATGTTATTCATAAAAATATCATGTTTATATGTTCATTTAAAGTCAAAATTGAATGTTCTTTGCTTGTAACCATAGTGGTTGTTATCTAATTGCATTTTTATATGTTGTAGTGATATTATTACACATAATCACCATTTTTTATCTTCCTTTATGCCAAATAAAAGAATTCCAGTTATAAATGATAGGGCTATTATGTTAATTATGATATTTAATGTTAATATGATGTTTTATTAGGCAATTGGTATGTTTTCTTATACCAAACTAGAATCTAATTATATAAAATCATCAAATTTTCACTCTTAATGCATTCTAATGTCTTATTTTGATGTTAATTTATGTAATTACATATCTTACCATGCATTTTATGTCAAAACCAAATTTTTTTCATAGGGTTTTCATTGTGCTTTCTGCATGTTTCCTCTGAATAACTCTCCAAAATTAAACTTAATTGTGCTAATCTCAACATAACTGAAATCTAAATCTAATTAGTAACTCTTTAATCCAAGAAATTATTGTTTAACTAAGCCAAATTTTGTTCTAATTAACCAAAACTGAAAATATAACCTCTTAAATACTCAATAATCACCTTTTAATCCTCTTAATTTACTTAACCGAACATTAAACCTCACTAATCCCTTTAATTACCTCATTAATCTTCCTAAATTACCCCAACCAGACCTTATACACCCTCCAATTAGCAAAACTGAAATTAAAACTTATCAACAACCATTTTTAATCCACTTAATAATCATTGATTCAACCTACAATTCAATAATTAGATTAATTAACCTACTATTCAATTTAATTAACACATAACACACTAATCAATTAATTAAAAACTTAATCAATTAATTAGTAACTTAATCAAACAATTAAATAGATTATTTAAATCTTTAATAACTTAATAACTCAACTAAAAAATTTAATTAAAACATTGATAACTTTATTAAATAATTAAGTTAATTTACTCATTAATAATTTAATTAATTATTTAAACTCTTGATTAAATTATTAATAATTTAACCAAACAGTTGAACTTCTAATCAACCTACTAATGATCTAATTAATTAACTAACTTAAACTTACCCTACCTAAAATTTTTATTGAAATTTAAAATTAAAAAAGATCATTAAATGGAGATGAGATTATGTGTAAATTTATGTGTTGTATATGTATATATGTATCCATGTGAAAAGATGCATGGAAATATTTATATATTTTCAAATATTATAAGTTTTTTTATGTGCATGTTATTATGAACATATGAGGTGTGTGTGAATAAATATTGATATATGCATGAAAATGTGTGATATTAATATTTATGTGCATGTTTTGTGAATGAGTATAATATGAGTTTGTATATGTATACATATATAACAATTGTATGTAAGTTAATATGAGAAGCCCTAGGATTACCCTACGTCATATCTTCATATGTGATGTTACTCTGTTTTATTCATGCTAAATTCATATGTTAGTTTCATGTGTTAGTTTCTTGTGGTAGGCTAGCGCGCGCGCGCACACACACACACACACACACATCTTATTTACTTTCTTTTCATGGCAAATGCTATATACATGTAAGAGCATATGAATAGTGGAAAATCTATGATGGATGAATAAATTGCATGAGATGCCTATTGCATGATTTGCATGTCTTTGATATGGTGAATTGCATGTGAGATTTCTTACTTGTTGTACCTTTCTTTTTGCTAAGCATGTTTTGTTTAATGGGCACTAGATAGGATAATAGTAAATGGATTTGATTAATGGATGAGAGATATATGAGAAAAAAATAAGATCTTAGAAGTTAAGTGAGTAGAGAGAGCCTTATAATCACATTAAAATCCTTTAAATGGAAAAAAAAAAATTATTTATATTTATAAATAAATTAAATGTGATAAAAAAATATTTTCAAAATATAAATAATTTTATTTAATAATTTTTTGTAACATAATTAAAATTACTTTAAAATATAAATATTTTAAAATTTAATTAGCACTTGAAATGATTTTAATATTTAAATTAAATGTGCCAAAAAATTTTAAACTTTTGAATTTTGGAAAAAGTTAAAGGAGAGAGATTTTTAATCTTTTTCAAATCTTAAAAGCGTTGGAGAGAAAATCTTTTAAGAATTAACATTCTCTTTTAAATGCTTTGTAGACTTTTCAAATTCCTTTTTCAAAACTTAATAGAAAGTTAGTTTAAAAGAAAGCTTTATTTTCAAAACTTAAAATGACATTGTCCCAAAACTTTAAAACTTCCTTTAAGAGAAGTTCTCTTGGAAGCTTACTTTTATGCCTCTTAACAGATCTTCTCTTTAAAGCTTAAGAGATTAAAAATCTTTTCAATCAACCTCTTTCAAAAGAAAATATCTTCAAAATCGTTGAGCTTTAGAGATTAAAACTAAGCATATATAAACTTGTTAGGCTCTCTTTTACTTGCTTAGCATAGACAAAACTTATATATTCACCAGAATAAGTAACTACAATAATGAATACTATTATTCCCATAAACGTATGACTTGGTAGCCTTAGACTTCTTGATTAAATAAGTTCTAGGTCATCTTAATTTAAATAATTCATATAAAGATGCATTTGGATCTCAAATATTTTTGAATGATAAAACTATTTAAAAAAGATTTCCTTTGCCTGAAAATATTTTTATTATAAAAATGAGAACAAAAATAAGTCTTAAATGTGAATACATTAAACCAAGAGATTTACTCTTATTTGTTCATAATATACTCTCTCAACTACAATCAAAACTGTAAGGGAGAAAAAAATCTTAGGTAGAAAACAAAACTTTATGTTGAAAACAAAACCTTAGGGTGAAATAAAAAATAAATTTTGATTGACAATTTGACTAGAACTTCATTTAGAATGGAAAAATAACCAAAATATTCTTAGAGAACTTTGATTTGCACCATAATTGACAATTTTAGGAGAAAACAAATCACCTGATAATTATTAAACCCCTAAAAACCTAAAAATTCCCAACTCTAATTTTTTATTAACATATCCTAGGAAGCTCCAAAATGGGAAGCTAGGATAGCTAATATAGATGAAAACCTAGGACCACACATACCCTAGATTAGTTTTGCCTAGATGTCCTAAGTTAGTTTACTAGGTACTCAATAGATAAACTTAAGGACTAGGACAAATAAAATAAATTTTCCTACCCTTAAATACTATCGAGTACCTAAGAATGAAGTAGCTCATTCGATGAATGAGAGTAGTCAAATCACTTTATTGCAAGAAGGACTACCTTAAGTCATTATTGTGGCAATACGAAGAAATCTTGCTTTTGTATTATTAATAGTTTGAGGCTACCAATGTACCTGGGACGATGGAAAGCCATTGGCATATTACAATGTGTGTTACTCCCAAATTTAGGTTAGTCCACCTAAAGCTTCCTATTTAGAGATGGTTAATTTAGGACTTTACCTCCATTTAATAATCTATATATATTCCTATCCTTAGACTAGGATCTTCCTAAATCCAATCCAATCGGACTTAACCTAATCCAATCAAACTTAATAAAATCCAATCAAATCAAAGGTAACTTAATCATACCAAATTTAACTCAATCTTACTAGACCCAATCAACCTCAACTTGTCTTTACCCAATTCAAATTTCACATTCAAACAAATTACAATCTTATCAAACTCAGCCTTAATCAAATAAAATTCAAGATCTATCTCAAATCCAAATTATTTCTCAAACCTGATTCAAACTCTATACCATTTGGACTGTCAAATGTTGTGCTCAACCCTCACATTAAAATCATTCTGAAGTTCAATTGAAGTCAAAATTTGTCCAAACTTATCTCATTTATCAAAGTCTTCAAACCTCTTATTCTATAAATATTCATTCATGAATAAGAAAAATATAAGGTATAACTTTAATTGAGAGTTTTCTCAAGAGTAATTCTTGAGATGTAGTTAATTATGAGGGAGCCCTCTCATAAAGATACCATATCCTAGAATTAAAATAAACCTTCTCTTACACTCGTAAGTTAAGGAAAAAATCCTAGTTCTGCAGGTCTATAAGTTATAGTGATTTTCTTTATCCAAACCCATTCTAAGGTAATATTATATTATTCGGGAAAGTATATTATTCTTTGATTATTTTATGCAATCATTTAGATAGAAATCTTCTCAGGTATATGGTGGCCTCAACAAAAAAAAAAAAAGACCCCATCTATCCATTTGGCATGGCCTGAAAAATATTTTGGCATTCAACACTAAAAATCATGGTTATCCCTATATTTGTTGTTGACACCAATAAATCCACCATAGACCTACTATCCTAGAGATCGGGGAGAGAGGACTAGTTTGTTTGTATTTTTATAATTTTATATTAATTAGAGTTCATAAATTTGCTATCTTTATTATTTTGTACTCAAGATCGCTGCTTCAGAAGACATTACAATTATTATTTGTTAGATATGTATTATTCCCTTATAGTTTGTAGTGGACCAGATTAAAGAGCTATAAAACCAATTCCATTAGAGCATGTATGTTGCTAATGATAGTGATAAAGATAATATGATACTTGTGTGCTAGTCTCTCCTCCTAGAGCCAAAATCTTGGACCATCTACTTTCATAGATCAGTCCTTGGTTACATTTCCAAGCATTTTATCACCACACGCCACTCTATGTCCAAGTAGTGCTCCTTTTTATGTATAATGGTTATCATTTGTTATGAATTGGAGTAAAGAGCATACATACTCTACACAACCACACCATCGCTGTTATTCTTTCCACAGTTACCTTTGAGAACGATAATAAGTTTTGCACCCTCGATGTTGCATTATGCTGATCAGTATTGGATGCCATCAGCTGCACTACCACAACAACATTATAGTACACATTCTAGCTAAACAGTCACAACATTTGAGGTATTAAAGGCCATTAATGAGGGCATAATTGAGGGTTTTATAGATGAGTGTGTAATGTATCATCACCTATGAAAGAGACATCTTCGAACTTCATATCACATACGTTAGGAACTGATGTCATACCACAAAGATGTAAGTGGAGATATCAGTATTTCAATATTAATATGTTTCATTACAGATGATTTTTTTTGTGCATCTCACATGATATATTTATATATTGTCTTACATCACTATTTTGTTTTTTAATTTATGGATTTCTTTGTTGTACACCAATTTTATGTTGTGTATGGAAATTTTAGATTTATTTCATTACTTCATGCTTTCATATATTCCTTAACAAAGAAATGCATAATGACTTAGTTAAATTACATAAAACTTATTTAACATCAAAAAAAAATAATTAACCATTTACAAAATTAAACATAAAATAAAATAATACTAAATAAATTTAACAAATTTAAATAACAAAAGAATTCAAAGATTCAAATTTATTTTGTCTAAGATTTAACCACCCAAAAAATTATCAAACACATATCTGTTTTGAAAAACGACGGCAATAAAGCGAAAAATGGAATGAGTAAAATTGCATGCAGAAAAATACCAGAGCGACACAGATTTACATGGTTCGACAAATTTTCCTATGTCCACGGAGCTATAGATGACTTTATTTTTTCTAGGAATTACACCGTCGAGCGCCTCAACGTTTACAAGAAAATCTCTATTTTCTTCTCTCCCTTCCTTTCTCTCTCTCTCTCTCTCTCTCTCTCTCTCTCTATCTCTCTCTTCCTCTCTTTCTCTTAGCTCTCAAGAGGACTTGACTTGGCTTCTCCTTTAAGCCAAAAGAGACTATTTATAGAAACCATGAGAGTGGTAGGTGGGAGGTAGGTAAGCGGAAAGTAGGATGTAGTAGATGAGTAGTAGGTGGGAAAGTAGGCGAGCGATAGATGAGATTCTTAATTAGGAAGCTAATTAAATTTTGGTGGACGGATTTCCACATTACCCAACAATTCTCCAACTTTGAGACTGGGACACTGACTGCATCACCTACTGATTGCATCATCTACTAGATGTATTGACATTTTCCTCAAACATGATATCCTCCACCCTACAACTCAAAGCCCTGTCTTCATGTTAGTAGACCAGCTGAAATCGAGCACAACTTCGGCTTCTCACGAGTGACAACCTCAGTTGACATATCACCGTCAACGTAGTCTTGTACCACCAAGATCTTTTCTGGGTTATTTTTGTATCTTCTTACAACTCCCACCGCAGGAGCAATATCCTGACCCTACTGAAAGCCCTTTTCAACAAGTTCAGTCTAGTACCTCTTACTGCCACCAAATACAGTCTTCACCTGGTACACCCACTTGTTGTGCAATGCCTCTTTCTTAGTAGAAGTTCTGCCAGCTCCCAAGTCTGATTCCATGGCAGGGAATTCGTCTCCTCCTTCTCGGTTAGCTCTCACTTGCTCGAATTCTCATCTTGCAAGATTTCTTCATAACTCTATGGTTCTCCGCCATTTGTCTGTACAAGGTCTGATTTTCTTGCCTTTGGCGCTCTACCACTTTACAGGAAATTGACTTTCTTCTGCTTCCCCATAATGCACCTCTGACTCATGTGTCCACGCCTGAGTAAACATGTAGTCATATATAGTGTGTCAGTTTTCTTACCCCGAGCCAATATTAATGCTCATTTGCTAATTTTCCAGGCACTTTCTAAGAACACACCGAATGACCGCACTCATTAAACTGCCCAACAGAGATGAGGTTTTTCTTCAACTTAGGAACGTTTCTGACCTTTTGCAAAGTCCATTTTATTTTGTTAGGGAGTGTAATATCAACATCTCCCATCCCCACCACGCTCAGAGTTTTTCCATCAGCCAGATGTACCTTCCTAAAGTTGCCTACAACATAGTTTTGCATCAACTCCCGGTGGAAAGATGTATGGAAGGATGTCCTTGAATCCAGTATCCAGTAATCAACAGAACTGTGAAATGACAAAAATAATGCATCATATATTTCTTCAGTTACAACATTAACGCCATCATTCTCCTTCTTCTTAGGATTCCTGCAGTTCCTTTTTTTGTGGTCAGCATTGCCACAATTCCTGCAGGTTGCATGCTGACCAGACTTTGATTTTGATCCTCCTCTATTTAAGTTCTTGTCATGTGATCTCCCTCTGGAATCAACATTCAGCGCTGAACTTGAACATGAGGCCTCGCCAGAATCCTTCCTGTGCACCTCTTCAGCCAAAATCAAATCACAAATATCATCATATTTTAGCTTAGATTTACCTGCAGAACTACTAATTTCCATTCTCATGGCTTCCCAGCTATTTGACAATGAAGCCAACAATATGAGCGCATGTATCTCATCATCAAAATCAATTTCAACAGACGATAACTGATTTTTGATAGTGTTGAAATCATTTAGGTGTTGAGCAACAGACACACCTTCCGCCATCTTCAAGTTGAATAACTTTTTCATCAGATGCACCTTGTTATTCGCCGATGGCTTTTCATACATACCTGACAAAGCCGCCATGAGATCTGCATTAGTCCTCACCTTGATGAAGTTGTGGGCAACCAACTTTGACAGGGTTAATCATATAACCCCTAGAACCTATCGATCCAATAGATTTCATTCCGCCTCGTGCACCTTTTCTGGTCGTTTTCCTTATAACGGAAGATGAAGTTTCTTCCCATAGAGGTAGTCCTCTATCTGCATCCTCCAGTAAGAAAAATCTGTGTCAGTGAACTTGTCGATCCCCAATGTCATCACTTTGTCTCCGCTCATTGTTCTTCCTTAGATTCGAACCCAGTTGTTGTGAAAAACGACGCCATTAAAGTGAAAAATGGAATGAGTAAAATTGCACGTAGAAAAACACCAGAGCGACACACAGATTTGCATGGTTCGACAAATTTGCCTACGTCCACGGAGCTGTAGAAGATTTTATTTCTTCGAAGAATTACACCGTCGAGCGCCTCAACATTTACAAAAAAATCTCTATTTTCTTCTCTCTCTCCCTCTCTCTCCCTCTCTTCCTCTCTTTCTCTTAGCTCTCAAGAGGACTTTGCTGGCCTTGCTTGGCTTGGCTTCTCCTTTAAGTCAAAAGCGACTATTTATAAAAACCATGAGAGCGGTAGGTGGGAGGTAGGTGAGTGGTAGGTGGGATGTGGTAGGTGAGCGGGAGGTGGAAAAGTATGTGAGTGGTAGGTGAGATTCTTAATTATGAAGCTAATTAAATTTCGGTGGACCGGATCTCCACATTACCCAACAAAACCGTCCATAAAATTCTCTTTCATAAGACTTCTATTTCAAAGGCACTCATTAAGAACGGTAACAAATAAAGTCATCCATGAAGGATGAGCACAAATCATGCTTAAAATATAATTCCAGAGCACGTCTATCTCAACGACACTCATTAAGAGCAGTAACAAAATTAAGACTTTGATGAAGCTTGAGAAATACATTTGTCTGGAATATTTTTTATTATGATGATAATTATACTATTCTAACCAACAATGAAGCAAATTATCACACTAAATTAATAAAATATTACGTTCAGACTTTGAAATCACGTGACGTGGAGGTGACAGAAAAATAAAAAAGTTTTCGTTTTAGCACAAGGAAATATTTCCCTCAATTAGTCCACATTATTCAGGTGTTATTATGGTGGTATTCATGTATTATTGTGTTCTGAGAATATTTTTCGGTGTTATAATAACACAATAATATATCAATACCACCACAATAAAACATGAATAATGCAAAATAACATGGGAGAAATATTCCACTATGTTACCGGGCCGGATCACAAAAAATCGAGTTTTTTTTTTTTTATCAGCTCCACATGGAGGGGATTCATTGGACTCCAGTCGTAATGATTTTTCAACAAATAGTGCCAAAAAAATAATCAGATTATGGCAAGCAAACCCCATAACTTTAGTAGAAAAATCATAAAAAAATGAGATTAAAGTGAAATGTCTCACCGCAACCATGAGGCCAATTTCCACCGAACCAAAGACGACGCCGACGAAAGCTCCCATGCAAGCAAGGAAGTCTACTTTGTCAACCTTCCATATACTGCAAGCTTCTCCCAAATCAATCAGTCCCGGAAGAGCGGAAAGAATTATGGAAGCCAATATGGCAACAGGAGTGTAGTATAAAAGCTTTGTCAGGTACTTCAACGTTAAGAAAACAGTGATGGCCATAATAATGTTGGACATCGGAGACTTGCATCCGGCAATGAAGTTTACTGCAGTTCGAGAGAAAGAGCCTGCAAATGAAGGAAATGTATTATTAGTACTACTTACTAAACTCATAACATGGATACCTTATGTATATTTGCATCAGGTGTTCATAATAGGAGGCCGCGTGACAATTTGGGCCTGCTGCCATACAAGATATTTTGTTTTCCTCGGTAATAATTAGCTAATAGAGTCTAGTTATATCTGATTGTTCTTTGATAAATATATAAATAAATGATTTTTTTTTTCTCTTTGGTTTTAAATTAATTAATTAATTAAAGAAGATGGCACTATCATAAGAGGCAATGGATTTGTGATATATGAGTAGTGGTCAATTTTTTGGTATTTATTTGATAATATCATAGTTTCTTAAATTCTACGAAAATAAAAATTTATGGTTTAAATTGAAAAGACATGACATGCTCTATGTGTTGCATTTGGAATGTGATCAAAATCAGAGATATTGACTTGTGCTAAACAATTTATTGATTGTTATATTAATCATATCTCATATGCATGCATTTTGATTTGAATAAATAATTTAATCAAAATAAATAATAAAAAAGTTATAATTGAGAATTTTCAGAAAAAGATAAATACTATTTTATTTTATTTTTCTTTTTTGCAATCAAATTTCAAGATCAAATTAAAACATTGTGTTTATCTCTTTAAACCCTTGTCGGGCTTTGGCTTGTGTTCAGTTGGAGTGTCCCATGGGTAGAGAAATTGAGGTCCTCAAAGCCTGGACTAAGTAATGGGGCACAGATCACGATTTTGTAAGAAATAGCTGTGCTGAGAAATGGGAGAGAATATTATATGTGGAGATTGGAAATATTTTAGGTGCATTTACGTACTATCACATCAAGGCGGCACGAAACTATACAAAAGGGTATGAAACATGACAAACGAGGTGGGTTTGTAGCTAAGATGTGTCAGAGCCAATTGGGGGAGCTAAATCAGATCATTTAGACCGTCAACCCTAAAACCCGAAGGTGTCATAAAATACCAATGGGTCACCCGGTCATATCACGAGCCGTCTGACCTAAGGGCCGAACAAAGGACATTCACAGAATCGATCGAGCGGGGAATGGCACACCAGATGACTGCAATAGGATACCGGTGAAGCCAGAAAAGAAGGCCACATACCGTCATCACATGGTTCGTTCGGTTAATAGCCGAACGAATGAGAAGCAAACCAAACAAGGGGTTTACCCCATCAGTGAACAATCCATTTGTATAATGTATCATGTAATTATTTTAGTACCTCCGAGTTTCTTCAGAAAGAGGAAAGTAATTGTATATATAAGGTACCTCTCATACATATAAATAGGGAGCCCTTCCATGAAGAAAACTATAGACAATGTGTTCTACTGTTCATTCCCTTATCTTACTTATCTTACATGCTATATTCCTTGGGAGTGATTCTCGAACATTTTTGGGTTCAACAATCTAAAAGATGCGATGAGTGTGGTCTCGTGCCTCCAACAAGAAGAGGAGCATGGTGCAGTGGCAGAACAATCATCTGAGAAACACAAAAACCAAGCTACGGAGAAGAAAATCATGAGGGAGATGGTCCAGCAACAAGTAATGGAAATAAAAGAGCAATTAATGCTCAAAATGAAGAAGCAAATGGTATGCATCTTCCAAGAAGCTCTGTCCAATGGAGCCCATAACCCACAAAGTCAACCCTCACCCCCTCAACCCCAAGCATAGTCATGTAGGGAGAGGAAGCAACTACCCACAAAATGGACCGCCACCAAATGATTGATGAACACAGACAGAGGGGGGCGGAGACAATAGTTCCCATTGCCATGATAATATTGAATCTGCCCGAGTGGAGAAACACCGCACCGCATGGACCGTGGCTCTTTGCCACACTGGAAACACCTTCTCTTGAAAAATCTACAAGCTAAAACCACCTGAAAATTTTAACACCCCTAACCTCGACTAGTACAGAGGTCTCACCAACCCGGTCGACCACGTAGCCATTTTCAAGTCAGTTGTAGGCATTCCCAAAATCACTGACGCGTTCAAGTGCCGTCTATTTCTCACTATGCTAAGAGAATCAACTTTTCATTGGTTTAAAACTCCCCCGATAGGGATAATCCCCTCCTTTAGTGAATTCAAGAGACTATTCATAGCCTACTCTGTTAGTGCACAAAAGCCATGAAAAGTCTCGTTCACTCCTTCAAGTTAAACAGAAGAAAGAGGAAACTCTCCATAAATATATAGCAAGGTTCTAGTGAGAGATGTTGGAAATAAAGAACATGAACTTGTAATCACTCAAACAACCCTAATATAGGGGGTTAAAAGCGAGCAGTTCAAATACGGCCTGGGGTTTCACGAGCCAGGCTCGATGGCTGAATTTCTAGAAATGGCCAACAATCACATCGTCATTGAGGAGTTAGTTCTTCATGATCGATAAGAAGCCAAGAAGGCAGCTGCCAACACCAAAGTGCCAAAAAAGAGACTTGTGGATAATAGCTGACAAGCAAAGCATGGCCCCTGCCCCCTACTCACCCTCTCTATGAAGGTAGATCGTGAGGCAAGGAAAGTCTGAGGCTCTTTTAAAGAGACCGATATCCTCGGCACTCGGCCCATTATGGTCAACGACCAAAAATCCAAACAAAATAGCTCAAGAAGACCCTTCTAAGGATATCATTAGTCGAGCCGGTAGAAGCCATTTATGAAAATGACTATTTTAAGAATCCTCGACTAATGAAAACCAAATGCCCCGCCCAAAACCCTAACAAATTTTGTGCCTACCATCGTGATCATAACCACGACATGAAAGAATGCCGACACCTCAAAAGTCTCATTGAAGAATTGATCAATGCGAAAAAAAAATTAAAAGAGTTTGTGGCTCCCGAGGCCATTACCCACAGATAGGGGAAAGCTACATCCAACAGAACAAGAAACAAGCTAGTTCGAGCTAATACCATATGCATTACGAAGGTAATACTCATGATACTAGGAAGAAAACCTTCTTAGCGATCAAGCATAAAGATGATCCGATCAGAAGGTCTGTGTGTCTCTGTTGTCATCCCTCAAAAAGTAACACATTCCCTCATTACATTTACCAAAGAAGACCAATGAAGAGGGACCAACAACATGCTTACAATGACACAATTTTTATTACAACTTTTCTTAACAAATATCAGGTGAGAAGCATACTTGTCGACATGGGAAGTCCAGTGAATATATATTCAAAGTTGTGTTCAATAAAATCTACGTAAGACACAACATATGACAACATCAAGTGGCCCCCCTCTTTGAATTTGCAGGGAAGAGGAAAGAACCCCTTGGCATAGTGATGATGATAGTCGCATATGGATACAAGGACCAACAGTTTGTGAGGTTTGTAATCTTCCAAGTGATCGACACTCCTCCCGCCTCTAACACCATCTTCGGCCACCCACTATTAAGCAACTTTCGGGCAGTAACATCTACATATCATATATAGAGAAATTCCCAAGAGGAGGAGAAATCATTTTCGTCTGTGGAAATCTGGAGTAGTCAAGAACGTGTTACCCATGACTGGTGAATAGCATTAAGCATGAAACACCCGACCTTCAAAGTCACTGAGAGGGTTGTCTTTAAGATCAATGAAGCCATTATGCAAGTCCCTGCTATTGACAAAGAAGCATGTAAGTTCTTTCTAATCGATAAAGTTTATGATCCCAGGTCGATAGCAGCTCTCATCAAAACCTTCAAGAAGAATTGACACATCTTCACGTGGTCTACCGTCAAAATGCCTGGAGTTCTCGTAGATGTTTCCTGCCACCAATTTAACATCGATCTCACTGTACGAGTGATAAAGAAAAGATTGAAAGCATCAACTGCAACTCCTCCGAGCAAATCCACCAAGAAGTGAAGAAATTGATAGAAGCGGACTGTGTCTAAGAAGTTTAGTATCTAAAATGGTTGTCCAATGAAGTTGTGGTGCAAAAACCCAATGGAAAATTAATAATGAGTATAAATTTCACCAACTTGAATGCTGCATGCCCGAAGAACATCTACCCACTATTGAGGATTGAAAAGTTTGTAGATTTAGTAGTCAGACACTCTGCGATAAGCTTCCAAGAACCTTTTCTCCAAAATTATTAGATTAAGATGCATATAGTTGATGCCAAAAAAATGACTCTTATTACTTGCGAGGGAGTGTACTGTTATGATGTCATGTTCTTCAAGCTTAGAAATGCTGAAGCTACCTACCAGCATTTATTGGATATACTTTTTGCAAAACAAAAAGGAAGAAATTTTGAAATATATGTGGATGGCGTATTGGTAAAAAATCAAACACCCAAGCAGCACATAACAACACATAAAAGACTTTGACATTTGAAACTCTTAAAAAATTTAACATGAGGCTAAACCCTCTAAAGTGCATATTCAAAACTTTGACCAGAATGTTCTTGGGTTATCTCCTAACACTTGAGGGCATTAGAGACAACCCAAAAAAGGTGCAAGCTTTGTTACACATGACCCCTCCTCGAAATGTGAAGGAGGTACAAAGGTTAACCGAACGAATACTAGGCCATAGCCGTTTCATCTCCAAGATGGAAAATAAGTGTGTAATATTCTTCAAAGTGCTTAGGACAACTAAATGTTTCAAATGAAGCACCGAATGTGAAAAAGTGTTTAGAAGGCTCAATGGTTCACTTGCTTCACCTTCACTCCTTTAAAGCACTGGGTAAGGAAATCTTCCTTTATTCCATACCTGTGGCCTTTAGTTTAATGTTGAATTAGGAGAAAAAGAGAAAAAAATACTCTATTTACTACACTGTCCAGATACTGAGGGGCGTTGAAACCAAGTATTCCATCATGGAGAAGCTAGCTTTTACCCTCATCACCTCCGCCCGAAGCTCCGACCTTACTTCCAAACACACCCAATTTGGGTAATCATTGACCATCTGCTCAAGTCAGTCCTCACTCGACCTGAACACGCGAGTAGACTGCTCAAATAGGCTACAAAATTAAGCAAGTTTGATATCTCTTAATTACCTCAAACAACGATCAAAGCCCAAGCAGTTGTAGATTTCTTAGTTGATTTCACTGAATCAGTCAAGAGAAACAAATAGACCGATGAAAAAGAATGTCCTTGGATATTGTATACTAATGGAGCCTCTACCAAAATAGCCTCCAGGCTAGGCTTCGTCCAGTTAAGTCCCCACAAAGAGCACCATTACTATTTAATTACCAAATATTTTAACATCACTAATCATTAAATAGAGTATGAAGTACTGATTGTCGGCCTACGACTCGCTTGCAACATCAGAGCACACCATCTCCATGTAAAGATTGATTCACATCTTATAATTAATAAAATAAACAATTAATTCGAAGATCGAGATGAAATCAGGAAAAAAACCTTGTCAAGGCAATGATCGATATTGGGTGATTCACTGACTTTCGAATCGACCACGTCGAGTGGAAGAAAAACATGATAACTGACTTGTTGTTAAAATACTCCCAACTTGGGGGCACAATGTCTCAACCATTGAGTCAGTTGGTGATTGAGGAGCCTAAGATCATGGAAATTTTAACTGAAAAGTAAAAAACTTGGTAGAAACCTACATTCAATACCTAAAGACTGGTGAATTGCCAAATGAAGTTATTGATCCGAAGTGTTTCAAGATCAAAGCGGGCCAACATATAATTATGTAAGGAATGCTCTTCAGAAGATCTACTACTTATCCGTATCTGAGGTGCCTAAGCGAGGCCGAAGCCGAAGACGTTCTCTGCAAGGTACACTCATGCAAGTGTTAAAGTCACTCAGGAGGAAGAATTTAGCCCACCGAGTGTAGAGCCAAGGATATTTTTGTCATACCCTCCTCAAAGATGCGAAAGAGTTCACAAAAAAATGTGAACAATGCAAAAGTATGGACTACTACAACACCAGCCCACCCAATAGTTGCAACCCATTATGAGACTCTGGCCCTTCACTATCTGAGGATTAGATATTCTTAGAGTTTTTCCACCCTCTGTAGGCAATAGAGATTCCTCCAATTTTTCATTGACTACTTCTCAAAATGGAAAGAAGCCAAAGTGTTTTACTTGATCATTGTCACCGTCATTCTTAACGTTATTTGGACCAAACTCATTTGCCGCCACGAGCTCCCTCTGATCCTCATAACCGACAACGAAACTCAGTTCTCCGACCGAGGTGTTAAAAGATTTTGTGAAAATCAAGCAATAAAACTAAAATGTGCATCTTTACACTACCATCGCACAAATGGCCAGACCAAAGCGACTAGTAAGACCATCCTCAATCTTCTAAGAAGAAAGGTTGAAGGAGCAAAGGGAAGGTGGGCGGATCTGCTTCTGTCGGTGCTATGGACCCTCCGCATGACTCCCTCGATGGCAACAAGCCGCAGTCCATTCATGCTGACCCACCACATGGAAGCAGTACTACCAATGGAATATAACCATCATAGCCATAGGGCCGTCACTGCTTCCACCTTTATGTGATGAAGATCTGAGAGAATACTAATAAGCCAATGATGAAGATATCAAACACACCCTAGATCTTACCGAAGAGACCCGCGCCAAGTTTGCCCTTCATCAAGAAGAAACTAAATGGCAAACAACTCGATATTTAAACAAACAGGTTAGAGAGAAAAAACTTCACGAAAGGTGAACTTGTCCTTAAGAAAGCTGACTCGGCAGCCCGCGGTCAAGTTGTCGAAAAACTCGGCCAAACCCGAGCAAAACCCTTTATCACCGCTCAAAGAGTGGTCCCATGGGTGTACTGACTCAAAACTTATTCTGGAGATGACGTACCTCGATATTTGAGTCGGGAAAATTTGAAGCAATTCTTTTCTTAGCAAAGATTTTTTTAAATCGAAACAATCGTTAGCGTAAAGGATGTTTTGTATTATGTTTTTACAAAATATTTATAATGGTGCCTGTACCCCGAAACACCCAGGCGATTGGGGAACTATGTCTAATCAGTTTAATGATAGTAATCAATTTCCAATTTTCTAAAAGCGCATTTTCGATAGTTAGTGGTGAAAGGTAAGATGAAACAGTCTACACAACAACACGTGAATGAAGCAAACACAATACAACAAAACCAACCATTTTTCTAATAATAGACCCTTTGTTTGCTGAAGAGTTATTTTTTTATAAAGTTGAAAGGAATCGTTTAAGAGATTAGAGAAGAAATAAACTATGTGCTCTAGCGATAGATTAATATCCCTTTTTTTTATTTCTTCTATTATTAATGGTAATAAGCTTCGTATAACTTTGTAGACTTGTACTCAGATAGGCGAAATAAAGTTTATAGACTTGTACTCAGACTCTGCTCACCATGAAAGCTTTACTAATCGAAGCATTATTCAGTTGTTCAGAAGACTAAATAATGCATGCATGTGAAAATATGTGATGCGTCAATTGCTCTACTTGCTGCACATTTTGTGACTATTGTAATTATTACTTTCTCACCTGTAGCAACGTAGCAAGATGACAAAGATCCGATAATGTTCATACAGCCCATTGAAACCATTTCCTTGTTACCATCAAGCTGGTAGCCCCTCACTGAAGCAAATGACCTGCCAACAGCTACAGCCTCCTGGAACCATTTGTATGATAATGCTATGAGTTTCCAAATGAAATTGGTTAAGATTTGCTAGATATACCGGCAACAAAATTCATGCTCAACCCAAGAATTCATGTGTAGGTTTATATATATGTATATATATTCTTTTACAAAATGAATGCCGAAAGACTGGAAGACTACTAGACGGGCCTTGGCCATTCCTAGATGTGTTAGATATTTGATTATCACATCTTACACATAGAGGGATTTGAACCATTGACCAGAGGGGACATACAACCTTCAGAGAAGCTGCTTTACCAACAGTAAATGGAACGCGCGCGCGTGCGCACACACAGATATATATATATATATATATATATAGAGAGAGAGAGAGAGAGAGAGAGAGAGAGAGTATTGGAATAGTTTCTTTTGGATGGTATAAAATAATTTAGGAGTAAGAATCTTCACTTTGATTTTAAGAGTTTATGGATCATTTTCCGATAAGTTTATTTATTCATTTTTTTCTATTTTTAGTTTGTATTTTTTTTTCTTATTTTTTATTTGAATTGAAGTGTGTTGGTCTATTGGGTTAAGATAGTCTTTTAAAATCAAAGTATAAAAATAAATAAAAATTATATCAACCAAACGTATTTTTAAAAATACAAACAAAAATAAAATAATACTTAAGATAAA
>JXCR01144221.1:109860-139389 GCA_002079205.1 Phalaenopsis hybrid cultivar | reverse complement strand
TATATATATATATATATATATATATATATATATATATATATATGTATCACTCCTAAATAAATACTTCACATCTATCGTTACTCTCACTCAAATGAAAATTTTTCTCATTTACATGCACCAAAAGCCCACTCAACCACATTGCGAAGCACTTGTATCAACTCATAGCATTTATTAGAGTATCAATGAAATACATCCTTTTAAAATACACTAGTGATCAACTACGTCGCTTTCAACTTAATGAGTACGCGAGTACACCAAATTCAAAATTTACGCTAAAGTTCAGTTGGCATGTGCCATTTGGCAAATGGAACTCACAACTCTAAAGAAATTACCTAATATATTACAATGAGACCCACTTATCATGTGGCAAGTGCTCACTGCCCTTCCATATTTCAAAACTATGCCGCAGAAAAGCAGAAAGAAACAAAACGAATGGGCATTATAGAAGGACTCAACTAACCGTGAGAGCTAAGACTGCACAAATAACTCCGATCTTCGCAGATTCGCCAACATATGCTCCTCTGAACTGCAATTGCTTAACCGAACTTGGATTTAAACCACCTCTTACTTCTCCTATGATTTTCAGTCCATGCTGATCACCTCTGGTGACAAAAACTATTACAGTTGATAAAATTACAGAAAGCAAAGGAGCAATGGCTGGCAACCAAAACAGCTTCAAATTCCTTTTGCCCTGCAGAGTAAATTTGCTAATTTTTTTCATCAATCCCAATAATTCACATAGCCAAGTTGTTAAGTTTTCAATACTTACTAAGAATCTTGAGGCCAAGATGAATATAAGGAAGGAACAACCAAGGAAGAAGTTTTCTAGATGCCACTGTGATTATCAATTAAAAAAATAGGGAAACCAGTTTATTAGAAAGAATTAAGAAACTGTTGAGACTAAAATGATTTCAAATTTGTGTTTTTTGAGACACACAGAATGATGAAGACCAATCCAAACAGCCTTGGTTACAGAAACAATATCTGTTTTATCTGTGAAGTGAGTTAAGCCTAGAAGGCCTTTTAGCTGCTGGAGACCAATCACCATGGCTGCACCTCCCATGAACCCCACAATTGCAGCACGAGAGAGGAAATCCGCCAGGAATCCCAGCCTGAAGATGACCACTTTTTATAAAAAATCAAGCTAATATCTGAATTCTGCATGCATTAATAGACATAAGAAGTTGCAGAAAGGTAACCTTAAGAACCCAAACGAAGCTTGAAATATTCCGGTGAAGAATGTTACAGTGAAGACAGTCTTCGTGTAGCCAGTTGGATCAGATGATGGATCAACAACCTTCTGAACCATGGATGATAAAAGGAGAGAGATGACAGCCACAGGTCCAACTGCAATTTCTCTTGAACTTCCCATAAGAGCATAAATCAGAGGTGGGACTAAATTTGTATCTGTCAACCCAGACATGAAGAAGCAATATTTATCTAACATGATATTTGATATAAACTGCTAAAGGGTTCAGATTATCTTCCTTTTACTTACAGAGGCCATATTGTGGCTCAAGCTTAGCTAAGTTAGCATATCCTATGCTCTGCAAAGCGTTCAAAACCTTTTGAGAAACCACAACAAAATATAAATGATAAAAATTATATATTTATGATTACTTGTGGAATGCCAAGGCTTGCAAGTGTAAGTCCTGCCATTATATCGCTTCGAAAAGATTTCAGATCATAGCTTCTTCCCCAGGTGAGGACAGGGAAAAGGCCCTGCAAACCTGAGAGAATGAAATGTAGCAGTGAAGAGGATTGCTTTCCATGAGGACGCATTTTCTTTTTCAGTGAGCAAGCGAGCTCTTTCCATGGAGCAGGAGGATCGGGAGTGTTCAGAACAGAGAAAACTGGTTCAGCCCTGATGATTGATATCTCACGGTTTTGTTCGATGGAATTAGAGCTGAACTTGTTTGGGATGGAAGTCATGGCTTCCTGAAGTGTTTGGGAGAACCCTGAGATTTCAATATCTTTAGTAACAGTTGGATGGTCCTTGGACAAGGATTCCTCGTCCTCCATGGACTTGCACAATATAAGCTTTATGTTTGGTTGTTGGGAAGTGAGGATAAATTGAAGGACATGAGGAACCTGTGAGATTGATTTGAGTTTGAGGTGCTAAATATAGGAAGTAAGGCCAAGGGAGGTCGTGATCATTGGACATTTTTATCCATATTGATGTGATGCTTTTATGAGTAGACAGTCCACTTGTTTTGTTCACCAGCTGAACTGAGAGGGAATAACCAAAGCTCATCACACATCTTCTGTAAATCAGACAAATATAAATGAATCGGCTAATTTGGATTACTTTTTTACTTTCTATGTTCTTTAAACAGCATAGTGGGATAAAGGCTGCTGTTGTTGATGAAATTTTTTTAACTAAGTGAAAGATTTAATGCATGCTCCACTTATTTGTTATCAGCCTAACAAAAGCTAAATAACAAGTTAATTTCTGTTAAGTGAAGCACATATTTTTAATTGAAAACTCGTATAATTTGGAAGAAATTAACATTCTCACTATATGCATTAGAAATGGCATCTAACTTTCATGTGAAAGTGCGCACAAATGCTGAATATGGCTTATACATAAAAGAATAAAAAAGAGAACAAATGCCATAAGATGACTAGATTTACATGGTCGTGTAAGAAGATAACTTCCATAATAAGAGGAGTTCTATCAAGTGTACCGAAAAGGGAAATAAGAAAGCAATCTTACTCAAATCCAATTGTGCCAATCTCACTATGACTCAAACTAAACAAAAGATTGAATAACACACAAGAGAAAAAAAAAAATAAAGGAGATTTTTTAATACCAATAATACCTATATGGAAATTTCTCCTTATGACACCTTGTTTCTAGTCTATGAAGTCATCATAAATTGACTAAAGTAATTGTCTTCGTATTGCCAATATAGTAATCCACATTCACAAATGGACTAGATAGTCTAACTCCATCTCCTTCTTATCTCTCTATCTTCTTCTCAACCTTCCAATGTTGTTTATTTCTTCCAACCTCCCAGTGCAAATTTGTGATTTCAAAGGGGTTGTAGTTGCTTCAGGAGGTGGGCGGGGGTGCGGTTTGGCCTAAAAGAAAACAGTATCAATATTAGGCCTCATTTAGTTCAATATATAATTCAATGAAAAACCAATCAATAAATGGTTAGCTTGGGATATCCTCCATTTAAGCATACGGACTAACTCCTGCAAAACCTAGAAGAAAAGTGGGACATGAATGAATAAAATTTCATATAAAAAAGAGAGAACTTTTATCTAAGTTATATAATTAAATTGATAAACCAAATTATCTTGTAGAAAAATCAAAATGACATCAGCGTTAGGCCTCATTCGGTACAATATACAATTTAATGATGAACCAATCAATAAATAGTTGGTTTAGGATAGCATGAATTTTAGTACGCTTGCATACTCTTAGAAGAAAAGAGGCACGTGAATGAATAAAATTTCATTTAAAAAAGAAAATAATTTTATTGGATTACATAACTAAATGGCTAGACCTAATTATTTGACAAAAAAAAAAAGATGAGTTTAATGTTATGTCTCATTCAATGCAATATATAATACAATGATGAACCAAAAAATAATGGTTTACTTGGGATATCCTAAATTAAGGAAAAAGAATAACAGTTGCACATTCTTAGAAGAACAATGAAACATGAAGGGATAGAATCTCATATCAAAAAGAGAGCAAAATTTTCTAGATTATATATTTAAATGTCTAGACCTAAATATTCCAGGTAACTTTTAGTGTAATGTATGAAAGTTTATTTACTCCATAAATAATTTTTCACATGATATAACACTCCATAGAGGCTTGACACTCTAAATACTGCACTTAAAAATTTAAGACTACTAGCTTTAGCCAATTATAAAATGGGTCGAACGAATGTTAATGTTCCTTGCATATTATGTGTTAAGTTATTACACATATGGTTCTTTTGTAAGTGCTTAAGACAATTCATATAGAAGAACCTTAACCTTAGGTTCAGTCCAAATTGAACCTCAGTCAACCTAAATATCAGGTTCAAACCCAATTGAAACTAAGTCAACCTAAACCTCATGTTCAACCTAATTTGAACCTAGGTTGACCTAAATCTTAGGTTCAACCCAAATTTAACCCAAATCAACCTTTACTTTAGGTTCAACCCAAATTGAACCTAAGTTAACTTAATATCAAATTCCAGGTTTAACCCAAACTGAGCCTACCTTAGGCTCATTGAACCTAAGCCCCTGAGTCTAACTTAATTTAGACTTAATTCAAGTTGAACCTTCTTTGAGTCTAGTCCAATCTAGGCCTAACCTAAGTCTAATTTAGTTTAGTCTTGGTTCAAATTGATTTCCTTTTAGATCTAGCCTAACTAGATCTAACCTAAGTCTAACCTAACTTAACTTAACTTGGATCTAGACCAAATCAAGTGAATCGCCGGCTCAACTGACCTAAGTTCGGTTAACTTTAATTAACTAAAATATTGAGTTAACCCAATCCAACTTAGGTCATTTCAATCTTTGGGTCAACCCAGCCCGAGACGGATTAACCTAATTTGATATTCTACTTTCAATTTGATATAAACCTTAACCTCAGATTAATCAAGGAATAATATAAGTAGATTAATCAAGGATTAATTTAAGTTTAACCTAACTTAGGCTTAAATAAAACTCAAGTCCAAATTATTTAAGAATTCATGTAAGTCTAGTTAATTTAAACTTGATATAACCCAGAGGTTTAACTTAAATTAGTTCAGCTTAACTTGATATATTCTTAAGTTAGCTAACTTAATTTTATTTGGCATATTTAAGTCAAAAATAAAAGTAAGTGAAATTAGTTTGATTTTAATCAAATTAAATATGGGTTAATCCTACTAACCTATGGTCAGTTTAGAAAGTTTCAAGATAATTTGGGGACAAGTAACCTAATCTAGGTTAACTCAAATTATTTTGAATCTCGCTTTAGATTAGTTCAACCCACCATGAACTAGTCTAAACTTAAATTGGGATGATTGAAGGTTAAGTAAGGTTTTGCCTCATCGTATGGAAGTAAGAGCTCACTTAGCCTTGGTTAGGGACAATTTGGGTTAAAATTATCAAACCAACACAAATGACATAAAATCCACCTTAAAAGATATTAAAACTTAAACTTAAACCTTAAAAAACAACTTAGTTTGAGAAGATATTTTGAAGGAGGTAACCAATAGTTGCTAACAAAATATCTTCCAATTACTTGTGACTAATCAAACTGCAAACTTTAATGACTCGGGATTAGAGAACCATGGGATCTTGATCTGGTCATCCCAAAAAAAAATATATAAAATAATAAAATAAATTAATCGACTAAAAAGTACTAGGCAGCCTAAATTTTATCAACCCCTAAAATACAAAAAAGTCTATAATACTTGAATGAAACCCAAATAAAAAAAGATCACCAAACGCAACTTTAACCCAGTTGCTCGGGTCTACGAAGATCTCTTGGACGACGCATTCTTTGGTTTCTAACAAGAATCCTCTAGTTTGAGTGGGTTTAATCGCCTCTCAGACTAAGTAAAGCAGGGTACCCGACAACCCCAGAATGACAGAGCCATTTACATCTCGACCAGGTTGTCTAATATTTAAAATTCAAAAAATAAAATAAAATAAAATAAAACATAATTTTTTATTAACTTTGTTTTACAGGACCATTGAAGACAAAAGGTGAGAATCAACCAAGATTTACTTTACATGTTATTAGGATGTGCTGAGTTTGTTTTGCAGAGGCGGAGCTTCAAAACTTGAAATGGTTAATCTCAACTAAGCCTTTGTTACCAATGAAATAAAATAATAACAAAACAACATGACAAAACAAACTTCAGGATAGTATTGAATCCTTAGAGATCTACTACCCATAAGATAGGATTTGACGTTCTTTTCCACGAAAAAAATACTTTTATCTTTGACAACAAATTTTAACCTTAATTGAGAATTTTATTAGGTAGTTTCAACTATTTAAGATGTAGTTATTATAAGAGTTTTCTCTTATAGGAGAGAAAGAACCATATAATGGATATTAATATAAAAATATGTAGTTATGGGGTTTTTCATTTGGTCTTTCTTGAAGGAGTATTTCAAAAACCAAACACTATGGAATTCTCCTTGTAATGTTTTCCACAAGAAAGATTTCCCTACATATTTCTTTTGTTTGTTCCTATTGCTACTCGCCCTATCTTCTCTTTTGATTCCTCGTTTCTCAAGATTATTCATATGATCTAAGAGATATAGGTATTCGGAGTAAAGGACAATGTAATAGATAACAAAAATGGCTACTCCTTGACAACAATGACATCAACAACCAACACAACGTAGGGATTGACGATGACAACGACAATCCTCACTTCATATGTACCAATCATAATAGAAAAGTAATAATAACTCTACATCTAATCTCATTTGTTCTAACATATCTTTACATATTATTTTTAATATATTTTTGGAAAGTTTCACATGATTAAATAAAAAATTATTTAAAAACTAAGAAATACTAAAAAATTTAATATTACTTTGCCAATATGTACATAACACCTAGGAAACATAATTTAAGTTGCATGATGGCATTTTTTCAGAATTACAAGATATTATAATTTTAGCAAAATTGAAATATTTTATCAAAAATGGATTTTATTTTTATTAAACACTTCTGATCACAAGGAACTCAAAGAACAAATTTTCATAATTTTTCAAAGCTTATTTAATTTAATTTAATTATTTTTATACAAAATTACAAGGTTTCCTTAAAATTCCATTTTAGTGCTTAGACTAAGTCAAATAAGTTTGATATTTTTACAGTGAGTAAATATGGTTCTTATGAACAACATGGGATTGATTTTGTTGATTTTTGATAAGTATATAATTTACAAAAATTAACACAGGATATTCAAATTTAATTAAATATAGAAATTTATAGAATGATCCAAAGCATCATGATATTTTTTCTAGACTTCTATGACCCCAGGAAACCTTCTAAAATTATTCCCATAATTTTCTAAGTGATATTTTGATTTATATAACTAAAATAAGCCAAAATAGGCACCCTAGCTTGAAAATTAGGGTTAGAGGCATAGAGATGTCCTCTAACTTTGAAAAAAATCAGAGAATATCTCCTCTATGATGAGGAATAAACCCTGAAAATTTCAAGCCATGGTGAAATGTTTTAAGCCATGGAGAATTAAAATACCACAGATGGGATTTAATTAATTAAAAATAATATGTTTAAAAAATAATTTTTTATTTTTTGTCTCCATTATTCTCCTCTATTCACTAAGCAAGACAGTATTTTTCTTTTATTTTTAAATTTTTTCTATGAAAATTTATGAATTTTTAAAGATCTATTATTTATTTAATCAAGAAAAATCTTAATTTCCTATTCATCCCAGTCACGCACCGCTTCATCCTCGTCCTCCCGAAATGCCACGCGTCGCTTCTTGGTTCGGCGCCACCGTCTGCTTTGGCCACCACACGTCCCACTTTTCATGCACGAAGGCTGCATCCAACTCGATCTCGTCCATCCATTCGATACACGCTCGATCAAATGACTCTCCATCATCGTCCCCGATAGCCCGAACCCGTGAACCGTCCAACTTTAAACCCTAATATCTCAGCCTAGACTCAACTAAATCATTTTAAGTTTGTTCATACACCTTCATCTACTCAAGACGAGTATATCTATATGGTTACATTGCTATAAATTGCAAGTTTTCTTCACAAAAGACCAAACCGAGCCCAAAATTAGGGTTAGTGAGCTATAACTTTGCCCAAGAGGTGAGGCCTCGATTGGGTGCTTGTGGAAGCTTCAGTGGAGTCTAACAAATCTCTTGGATGTGTTTATTTCCTCTGGTGAAAGCTCCAAGTATGAGTTCGATCAAAGGGTGGAGCGACCTTGGTCTAGGGATAGGTTAGAGGGCTCAACAAAGGGGGATTTTCATGGGAATCTTCCTCTCTTACTCTGGTAAAGCACAAGAGAAAATCAATTTGGGTTTTGGGGGGTTTTTTAGGATGGCCAAAATTTGCCCTGATTTTGAGTAAAAAAATTGAGCTCAAGTGATGGGAGAGATGGTCAAAGGATGGTTCCAATGGGGTTAGGGAGTCTTGAAGGAGCTCTGGGAACAATTCAACAGAGTTTCCCCAAAGAAAGTTTTTATTCTCTTTTTTTTAGCCATAGAGGACGGGTTTAAGTAAAACAGCCTAGGGTGGCTGTCATGGCCTCCAATTGGGTGCAATGTGGAGCTGAGGTGGAAGGCTTCAAAGTGCTAAGGGCCAATCAGAGTTGTACAACTAATATGAGTGTGTTTTGGGTTTGAATTTAAGCTTGAGGCTCTCAATTTTGGTGTTTTCAGCCACTAGGCTGGCCGGCAAGGACAGGGGAGGTGGCCAGAAGGTCAGGTGAGTCAGTGGGAGGCTTAATTATAATTTACCTCCATGTTTTGTCATGATGGAAGAGATTTTTGGTTAAGGCTAAAAAATGAGCTAATATCCCTTAATTTAGGGACCCATTGGTCCATAGCTTATTTGGATGGTTTGAGAGGGTTTAAACTGGTCCACACGGTGCACTTGGAGGCTGTGGTGTCATCAATTTGGTGGCTTAGGCATGCTTAAGTCAATTTTGGGTCAATATGGATAAAAGTTGGGTTTTGGTTAAGCTAGCCATGACTTTGAGCTAAATTTATTGATCAACATTGTGAATATGATTGTAATAAAGAGTTTTGGTGAATGATTGAAGTAATTTTAAGTTCAATTAGAAGCTCAATTTGAAGGATTTTGGGATTTTGGTTAATTTGGGCATGTTGGACTAGACTTGGGCCTAGGTTGGACTAAGGTTGGGGTAAGTTCAAATTGATGGATAGAAATGGTCCATAGTAAATGAGTGTCAATTTAGGGGTTAGGGCATTCAATTTGGTGGAATTTGGAGACATAGTCAATTTGGGGCAAATTTGGGGATTTTTGGACTTGGGTTTAAATTGAGTGCAATTGAGGCTCCAACAAGGCCAATTAAATGTTAAATTTGATTTGTAGGAATGTTAGGATGAATTTGGGATTCAAATTGGGCAAATTGAGTAGGATATGAGATTTAATTAGGTGAGATTGGGTTATAGGGTTAAATTTGCGATTTTGATTTGGATCAAAATTGAGCTCAAAGCATGGTCCAATTAGGCTTGGATTTGGTTTAAATTAGTCATATAAAAAATTGGGGCTAAATTGATGGACATTTTGGATGAATTTTGGAAAATTGGGCCTTTAAAGATAATTTGGGGGTTTTGGTCAAAATGGTCAAATTTGCCAAATTGGGTTCAATTGAAGGGTGCAAATTGGTTTTGGATACACTTGGAGTAATTTTGGAGGTTTTGGGGAAGTTTGGGTTGCCAAGGGTATTTTTGTAATAATGGCAAATTTGGGGTATTTTGGTAGTTTTGGCAATTTTTGTGTGGATTCTTGTAATTTGGGTATCTTGAAATGGTTTGAAGTGATTTTTGAACAAATTTAGGGTGAAATTGGGATTTTTTGCCAAATTTGGGATTTGGGGGTGTTTACGTAATTTGGGTAGGTTTGATGGTAAAAAGGCCAAATTGGAAACTTTAGTAGAATTGGGGTGTCAACTACCTTACATGAGCTATGGACCAATGAAATCCCTATTTGGGTCTTTTATGTACTGGTCTTAGCTAAACCCTAGCCTAGGGCTAGTGGGTCTAGGGGACCATCTACATGAGTCTCCCAAAATATCAAGGGATCAAAGTCAACAAATTAGGGTTTTGGGTTGTGAGTGGATATAGGTGATAGTGAGTGTAGTGAGTGAACTAGCTCAAGATAAACACTCAGGGTCAACCCTAAGGTCAACCAGCTCTATTAGGACCCCCCTTGAGATTCATCATACTGACCCCTCCTACTAGGTGCTAGAAATTAGGACAAATATGTAGAACTTCAAGTTGAGAAAGGAAGAGTTTAAAATTTCTAATGGTGAGGGTTCCTTTTCAAATTTTATAGCAATAGTCAACAGGAATGTCCTATGGCTAGACCCTAGGCTACTAAAGAGGGAAACTAAGCCTCAACCAAAAGTGAGGTCAACAACGACCTATGGATATTATCTCAAATCATGCAAGTCCCAACTTTGCCTCTATGGCCTGGAGACGTTATCTCTACTCATTCAGCTTTCAACTCCAGCCTCTCTGAAATAAAGAGGTGATTTTGGCTCATGCAGCTCTCACTTCTGCATACATACATTATTTCATCTCACCACTATGACCTATGTGACCAACTATGACCTATGTGGTCCATAGCTCTAGCAAACCCAACTTTAGTCATTGCAACCTACATATGTTATCAAGGCTCGCATATGTCTCAACCATAGCCTTTGCAGCCTAGAAATGTTATCTCAGCTAATGCAACTCATAATTCTAATATATGTGGCCCATAGACTTTATCTTAACTCATTCAACTTACAACTCCTGCCTTTAAGACCTATAGATATTATCTCGGCTTATGCAACTCTCAACACTGGTCTTTGTGGCCTACAGTCTTTATTGTATTTCACTATTATAACCTACAAAACCAACTACAACTTACGTGATCCACAACTCATGTATCTTTCAATTCCAACCTTTATAGTCTACAAACATTATCACAACATTTGTAGCTCCCAACTCTGGCTTCTGCAGCATACGAATTTTATCATAGCTCATGCAGCTCCTAACTAAGACCTCTGCAGCCTACAGTCATTATGAAAACTCATGCAACTCCCACCTCCAACCTCTGTGACCTATAAATGCTATTACGACTCCTCATTAAGGCCCATGTGATCAACTAAGGCCTATGTGATCAATAACTCAAGCAACTCCCAGCCCTGGCTACTACGACCTATGTACGTAATCGCAGCATGCCACTATGGCTTATGTGACCGATTACGACCTACGTGGCTCACAACTGATGCTCCTGCAGCTCTCTACTATGACCTATGTGCATAACAGACACTCCTGAAGTAATCGTCTACGACTCACATGACCAACTACTATAATGGCTTTCAACTACAAACTCTAAGACAGGTTGACACTATAACCACTTTCAACAACATTCACCAAAGACTGCAACCTTCATAGCATCAACTACGTCATTCACATTCCATTGTTATTAACATTGTTGAAAGATCGTTGTACATTGTCTTTGTAATTCAAATTTTCCTTACTCAGAAGAAGAGTAAATCTATGTACTCACCATTATATATTGGATTACTTCAACTTGGCTATTCACCATAATTTTTTCCTCTTTCCAGGATTCTCCATGTAAGAACATCATGTGTCATTACATGTCACTTTAATTATTTTAGTGTGTGTTGAATTTTCATGCAACATTATGATGCTGAATAATCAATCTATCACTACAAACTTTTAGGCACAGATAACTTATAAACCAAAATTAAATGTTGTACAAGTATTTAACGATAAAAAATTATAATTCAGCTTTTAATTATTATTATTATTATTATTTTGATTGACAGTGCTCATATATTTTTTGGTTGACAGTTGCCAAATGGAGCTTATTAAATTCAGCTTATATAAACTTGTAGTTATATTACAACTTTCGTAAGCTATTTAATAAAATGTAGCAACTTGCTTCCTTTCAATGGTTTTTCTTTTTTTTTTTTTTTTCATTTTTTTGTGAGTTAAATTAGTTCTTTACTCAACTAAAACAGCAATAGAATATAAATTTGTTATGAGCAAAATCTGAATTTTAAAATTTTAATAACAACTTTCAAAAGTTTTGTCCAAATCAGTCAACTTCAAATCCTTTTGTAAACCCTAGAAGAAATGCCTCCTCAAGGTGAAATTTTTATATGGAACATTTTGTATGAAATTCTATAGAAAATTCGTCATCACCCATATGAAAATGAGTGAAATACAGAATAAAATATGTGCCATCAATCAATCAATTGATATATCATCTTCATCTTACACGAATGATAGCATGATACTTGAAGGTGAGGCTTGATGCTTCAAGCAACGGTGGAAGAAGAAGTGCAAGGGGACAGGATGCTTCGCGAGGGGGGCTTGACGCTACGCAAGACGATTGGGAGAAACGGGCGGGAAGGAAGCGAGATGAGACGCTATAAGGCTAGATTGGTCTCCTTCGGCTTCGCGAGACGCTAGGGTAGGCGCCGCGATACGCGGGGCACAAGGAGCAATATTTGATCGGTAACGCGAGCCGTGACCTAGATTTCTGTCAAATTCGCGGCGGGCGGCATCCAACTCGAGATTTAAACGGCCAAAAAAAAATTTCGTGGTTTGTGGCCTCGCCGTGCGAAAAAAACGGCCCCAAATAGTATTAAAAAAATGAAGAAATTCTTATTTTCTTAATAAANGTGGATATATATATATATATACTGGCAGAATTCCAGGTGTTATAGCATTAACTTCCAAAGTAGGAATGTGGCTTTTGTTTTGTACTTATTGCTTGTAGAGATGGGCTCCATGCATCAAATCAGTAGCCCACTTGAATCCCTTTTCTTTTTATTGCCACTTGATAAATTCCACGAAATGACCATAATGCAGAGCTCTAATTGGTCCGCCAAAAGCCACCCATACGAAGCTAGCTAAGTTGGGAAGTTGAATGGCAAAATGTTTTAGCATAGAGCCATACAAAAAAATGAGAACAAGATTCATACCTAAGAATAAATTTTAATGTAGCTACAAGAACAACATCTGAATTTTGAATTAAAAAAAATTAGGAATTGAATTCAAAATATTTCAAACTCCAATATAAGAAATATTATTGTCAAGATGATCATTTCAATGAGCTGAGTCTAACGATACTACATGTATTTCAATCTTGTTCTAGAAAGGCCTGGATCAAGTACTTGAAGTGTGATTAAAAATTACATAATGATGGTTTGAGAATTAAACGATTATTGAAGTTTGAGTACTTATAATCAACATGTGAGAGTAATTTAATATGACTAATATTCCTAAATTCTAAGGTCATTAACTAAAAAGTTGAAAGAATGATCTAAATTAAATAATAATATGAGCAACCAACATAGTGTTACTTCGATTGGGAACATCCTGATGTTTTCAAAGATCTCGCTAAACTACAGAGTAAAGAGTGAGTCTCTCACATCACAAATGGATAGTAACTCATTAGCTTACAAGATTTATAGAATAACCAAATTGTCTTTATAGGAATATCCCAATATTGCAAAATTCATTGGACCATAAGGGTAAAGGGTGAATAACCATATTCCAAATGCATGACAACTCATTAATAATTGAGGTCGTTAAGATGACATCAACGAAGTCATGAAGGGACGACATTGGCTCAAAAGGGCTCAATAATTGGAGAGGTAGAGTAATCCTAATCGGATAGAGATAGCCGGATCAGGATACCATGGATCCGTCATCCCAAGCTATTAGGACTCTAAGTTTACCTAGTCGTAAAGATAGTCAAACAAACACGACCAGAGACTCCTTGTCAGCAATCCGTGAGTTGTGTCGTCCAAGGAAGTCTCAATAGCCCTAAAGTTAATAGGAGAAAACTATAAATTTTACGACCTTATAAAGGTAGAGCTCACAGAAGCGAAATATATACTCGTCAAATAAATGGTGAAGTTCCACCAGAAATGAGAGAAATAAGAGGTCCAGCTATGAAACTGAAAACACTCCTACAAAAAACTTATACCTTGTCTAGGTGGGAGAAGGCTCAAACACCCTAAGCGTTCTAGACAACCACCTAAGTAGAAATCTATGTTGGGCTAGTTGGGTTAAGAAGCATAGGGACTTCTCCTTGACACATGCAATATGATGCAATTATCCAATTTTTTAAGTGTGGAGGGCCTATTAAAAGTCATGCAAAGCATTTTAAAATTGACTCAAAGACCATGCAGAAAATTAAAGTGCAGGATTTAAATAATTGAATATTCTAATCCTAAATTTTAATTAGTCTTAATCTTGTTTTAACATTTTTATAGATAAATAAATATTTTATGGTCCTTAAAGAGCCTAAATTATTTTCACAAGATTCCTAAACAATCCATAATCAAAGAAACAAGAAATGAGCTCAACACAATGCAAGTTAAAACAAGCCAAGTATAAAATAATAAACACCATCCAGATGACGCTGGGTAGCAACACATCCCGAAAATACAAAAAGGTGGTTAGGCTTATCAGTCGCCTTTTTTGTTTGAAAATAAATTTAATTCAATGTGCATATAATTTTGATTTTTGAAAATAGTATTTTTAATTTTAAAACATGAGACAGAATAGATCTTATATATCTAATAGTTCAAAAAATTGAGCACAATACCACAAGTGATATATTATCTCAAAAGATAAGTGTATCACTTGATAGTTGGCTCAATAATTTAACTAAGAAATTTTTGGCTCTTATTTGGTCTGCGGAATCCATGAACAATAATTCCACTATTTGATCTAAAGATTAGATATGTTTTAGGTTTTATGGGTTATTAATTTTTCTATAGAGGCATGCCCATATAGTTAATTATATCTTAGGTAACCGAAGTCACCTAAGAAAACTCTCGATTAAGATTAGGGATTTCAAATTTAAGAGTTTAAAGTTTAGTTTTCACGATTGGACATGGGAAAATCAAGTGAGAAGGGCTCAAATAGGAATATTTTTTCTGAAATTTAAAGAAGAGAGAGGTATGCAATGTCTTAGTTTCTAAGGAGAACCTCAATGACTTTCCAAAACTATCCTATTGTTTAGCTTTACTTTTTTGGAAATAATGTTTATTTAATGTTTACTCCTGCTAATTGTTTAAAATTTAGGGCTTACACTCACATATTATTTGATCGTGCAAATAGTCTAAGAAGATAGGAGGGTATACTTTGTACCAAACTAACAACCTTAGGATCCTGAAATAAGCTAGGGCTTATATCACACAACATATGATCATTTGGAAGCCCAAAGAATAGTGAGGATTTGTGTCGTGTTATACGAATAGCCTCAAAGTCCAAAATGTTTATGTTATTTAAGTCTACAAAAATTTTAGTTGGGAATCACCCTTTTCTTCATTTTTGTCTTGATCATCCTCTAGAGTTGTCAATCACTTGCTTGCATCATCATCTCCAGTCTTGTGAGAAATTCATTCCAGGTTCTTTATTTCAATGTTTTGGTTTTATCAAGTGTGCTTGAGTTGCATTTATTATTTTTATTTTTGCAATTATTGATTCAATGTGTTTTGTTATAGGATCTCCACCTAAGCCTATATCCTATGTCAGCTATCCTAGGTCCCTTTCCAAAAGAATAGCAAAAGAAAGGTGATGTCCCATGCATAAAAAAAACATGTATAGTAAAGTGTAGTAAAAGGAAAAAAGAAATGCTAGTGCGTACCTGCTCCCTACGATGAAATTATAATCATCACAAGCATCAAATATTTTAAAATTTAAATATGAAATATGTAAGCATGCAAGTTTGTCTAAACAATGTGGTGGGTACATATGGAAGAGCATAACTGGACATATATATTTTAAGTTTAGAATGTGCATAGATTTATCATTCTCAAGCGACTTAGTAGGAAACCATTGACAATTTGTGTGTATAAGGTCTAACTTTGGATCAAAATTACCAACAAGATGATGGCACGTGGGTAGTTCTTAGCCCAATTAAGGTAACTGGCAAGTGAACACTCAATAGGTAACACCCAAATATTTTAGTTTGTCATGTATATAAATAAGTAAAATTTTTTAAAGCTATATTTGATTTTTATTATTTAATTAAGTCCAAAAATCCAACTTTTCCTACTTAACCACGTCGGTGCTAACTTATCTTCGGTGTCTCTGAAGTTTTGTGTGATGCCTTCTGATTGGTTGTACTTTATGATACACCGAAATAATATGTAGTTTTAAGTATATATTTTATGCTTATTTTTTGTGATCTTGCACTTTAAATAAGGGTAATTTCATTTTGTTGTTGTAGGTATATCAATTTTAGATATTTGGAGCAAAAGGAGCGAAAAGAATAAAATTTGAAGCCAAAACAACAAATTTTGGGATTCTAGTGCAAGATGCTCAAGATTGGCGCAACAGACGCCAACATACAGAGAACTAATGCAAGATGCGCCAGATTGGTGCCAGATGCGCTAAAACCCATAATAACGCGGTCTTCAGCAAGCTGGCGCAAGATACGCCAAATTGGCCCCAGATGCAATATTTGACAGAGAGCTGGCGCAAGATGCGCCAGAGATGACTTTTTGAGGATTAAGGCGGTTCGAGATGAATTTTGGATAAATTTCAAAAGGGAAACTTGTTCTAAACACCGCTTTGAATGATTCAATGTACCTCTACACTTTGGAAGGTTCTTTTATGAAGAGATATGTTTCTTGGATCAATGGACATGTCTTTTGAATTCAAAAGAGTTGACTTTTAGATAGAATTTTGGGGGGAAATTTTAAATTCTTTTTGGAGGGAGGCGACCTCTAATAAAAAAAGAGGATCTTTAGAGTGTGTGTGAGTGGCGTGTGAAGGGGGCGAAAAAGAAGAGATAGAGAGAGAGATAAGTTAAGGGCTTGGAGATTTTCTTCAAGGATTATAAGATGAGAGGGAATGTGAGAGATTTCTTCTTCAATACACTTCTAAGAGAGAATTGAGAGTGCTTCTTAAGTGAGAAAGGCTGAAAGAGAACTTTTAGGGATTTGCTTGGGAAAGATTGTGAGATAAGTTGTTTCTTTTATTTCTTTTGATTTTTAAACTTGTTTTTATATATGAAATCTTTATTTTTTCGTATCCATCTCATGAATTCTGAGTAGACTTCTTGTATCCTTCTCCCTACTTTAAGATATTATTTGGTGAAGAATTAATTTTATTTTATATGATTTTAAATGTCAATAATTTGTGGTGATTTGAACTCCGATCTTCATTTACTTTTTGATCTGGTCAATTGAAATGTTAAAATATGTTGAGAAAAATATGTTTTGAAAGGGTTATGATTTCTACAATATGGGGAGAATCACATTTGATTTCATGGGAGAGTATGTCATCCATGGAGTTGGGTGCAAATAAATAGGGAAATATACTTTGTTGGATGCAGAATTGGAGATTTTAAGGTGACAGATTAAAATCCCCAACTTGGTCAAGTTGATTGGAAACTGATGCGAGATTGTTAGCCCTCAGGTAAGGGAGTAGTAGGAGCTCTGGAGTGGCAGCCGATATCCTCCTAGCCTAACCACGGAATTATGGACCAAACTCTGGATTAGCCAATATTCTTTATGCACTCGGAAGAGGGTAAAGAATAGGATTGCTCCAATTTGGCACAAAATAGTTTATATATATATTTTCAAATGATTTTAATTCCTTCACCATCTATATACTCATTTTAAAGGGGGATGATGCTTTCTTAAATCACAACTTTCCGTCACAAAAACTTTGTTTAGTTTTCATAAGTTTACTTTTGAAAGTTTAGAGTTTAGTTTAGTTATTTTTTTCTTTCAACTGCATTTTAATAAGAATTCACTCTAGTATTTAACATTCAAATTTTGCACTTTATTTTTGTAGTTTTAAAAATTGTAGTATACATTATAATCTTAAGAATTTACTTATACAAATTTCCAACTTCTCTGTGGGATCGATATCTAGGACTTCATTAGAGCCCTTTATTACTTGAGTGGTATGTATATTTGTGTTACTTTTAAAGGGGATTTGGCTGTTTAAAGATTTTTAAAAGATAAAAATATTTTCACTGAAGTTATTTTTGTTGGAATTAATTTGAATATTTGCTATTGTATCTGTCATATGTATTTTGTAATATTAAAAAATATTTGTAAAATTAACACATTAAATCCACCCACATCAAGTTTTTTGCGCCGTTGTCGGGGAACTAACTAAAAGTATTAGTAAGTTATTGTATAATTTATAGTGTTTTTATTTTTAAAACTAAAAAAAAGTGTTTATAATTTAGTTTGAATCTTATATTTTTTACATTTGTTTGCTTATTTTAAATTACTTGTTGTGTTTGTTTATGCGCAGTGTAAGATTTGAAAATTTAGTGCCTTATGATTCTGAGTTAGAAAGACCTATTAAAAAAATATGAAAACACCAAAAAGAGATAAATCATACTAGTAAAATGGCTTGCAATTTGAATAATGTTAGAAATGAAAATGAACATCATCAGAGACCTTTAAGAGATTATGTTAATCATATAGTTGATGAAATTCATTTGAGAATACAAAATACTATTGTAGCTGCCAGTTCATTTGACCTTAAACCTGCTATTATCCAAATGATAAAAAATAATCAGTTTGGGGGAACACTAACTGAAGATCCTAATTTACACCTTACTAGTTTTATAGAATTGTGTGCTACTTTTAAATATGGAGTGTTGAATAATGCAGTCAGACTTAATTTTTTTCCTTTTTCACTAAGGGATAAAGCTAAGATGTGGTTAAACTTGTTAGCACCTGGATTTGTCATAACTTGAGGAGATTTATCACAAAAATTTTTATCTAAATTTCTCCCACTTTAAAAAATTGCTAAGCTTAAAAATGACATTACATCTTTTTGTCTGTTTGAAGGGAAATCAATTTATGAAGCCGTGGAAAGATTTAAGGATCTCCTTAGAAAGTTTCCAAACCATGCATTATCAGATTGGTTAATAATTCAAACTTTTAATAATGGATTGGTTGGATCATTTAGATTGATAATTGACGCTATTGTTGGTGGATTATTAATGTAAAAACCATTTGATGAAGCATATTCTTTAGTTGAAGAGATGACTACTAATAATTTTCAATGGCCCTCTGAAAGGGTAAATCCAAAAAGAGTAGCTAGTATTCATGATTCTGAAATAATATCTATGTTAGCTGCACAAATAGCTATTATATCAAAGAAGATAGATCAATATGGAATTAATTATTCTTAGACATCACCTGTGCTTGAGGAAAACTAAGTGGGACAAATGATAGAATCTTAATCTTCTTATGAGACCTTAAATTCAATAAATAATCATTCTAACAATCCTTATGCCAATTTTTATAATCATGGTTGGAAGAATCATCCAAACTTTAGTTGGAGTAACAATAACTCTAAAGCTGCTAATTTGAAATGGGGAAACAACATTGCAAACCCATTGAAAAAGTCCAACAATCAAGGAAATCCAACTTATAAGCCTTATTACCCTCCAGGATTTAATAATTTGTAGAGTAAAGAGAAAAAAATTTCAATGGAAGAATTGATATTACAAATGGGGAGTCAATTACAAAATCAAGGAGCTAGAATTAGAAACATGGACAATCAATTGGGATGTATTGCTACCGCACTTAGCAATAGACCTCCAAAATCGTTGCCTAGTAATGTTGAAGTAAATCCTAAAGATCAGAACAAAGAGCAAATTAAGGCTATTAAACTGAGAAGTGGAAAAAAAATAGAAAAAAAAGTTAAAAAGGAAGTGGAAGTTGATGTTGAAAAAGATGAGGTGGAAAATGAAAAATCTGGTGAAGATTTTCATTTTGAGTCAGAATGTCCTAATAAACCAATGAAAATCACTGTAGAAAAACCACCACCTCCATTTCCTCAAAGATTGAAATAGAAAAATATAAATAACCAATTTTGAAAATTTTTAGAAATATTGAGGAATTAAAGATAAACATTCCATTTGTTGAAGCTTTGGAACAAAATCCAAGCTATGTGAAGTTCATGATTGATAAACTTAATAAGAAAGGGAAGTTTGTAGATAATGAGACTATTACACTCAGTTAAAAGTGTAGCACTATAATTTAGGAAAAAGCTTCCGGAAAAACTTAAAAATCCTAGAAGTTTTACAATTCCTTATGTTATTGGTGAAAGATTTTCTAGAAAAGCTTTATGTGATTTAGGAGTCTGTATTAATCTTATGCCTTTATCAATTTTCAGAATGTTGGGTTTAGGAAATATTTCACCTACAATTGTAATTCTTCATTTAGCTGATTGTTTGATTACCCATCCTAAAAAACTTATATAAGATGTTTTGGTAAAAGTTGATAAATTTATCTTTCCTGTGGACTTTATTGTATTAGATATGGAGGAAGATAAAAAAAAAATCATATCATTTTAGGAAGAACATTCCTTGTCACTGGAAGAGCTTTGATAGATGTGCAGAAATGAGAACTAACTACGAGAGTTAGTGAACAAAAGTTTAAATTTAATATTGCAAAATCAATGAGATACCTTGTAAAAGAGTAAGAGATTCAATGCTTCGGAATGGATACTAATGAATATCTAAGCCTTGAATATTTCAAAAAGACATTCGAAAGGGAATTTGAAAAGGAATATGTGGAACATCAAGATGAGGATAAAATTCAAGATGAATATATGGAAGTGAGTAAAGAAGATTTGGATTATATTCAAGAAAAAATTTGAAATGTTAGATCCTACAGAAAGTAATAAGAATGTGATTTCATCTATTGAGAAAACTCCTGAACTAGAGCTTAAAACATCTCCTACACATTTGAAGTATGCATTTTAAGGAGATTTATCTACATTACCTGTTATAGTATGCTCAGAATTAACTGATACGCAAGAACAATATTTGTTGGAAACTTTAAAAAGATATAATAAAGCTTTTGGATGGACATTAGCTGATATTAAATAATTCAGTCCTTCAATTTATATGCATATAATTTTATTGGACGATCAACATGAACCAAGAGCTTATCCTCAAAGGAGATTAAATTCTATGATGAAAGAATTTGTTAATAAAGAGATTTTAAAATAGTTAAATGCTAGAATAATATATCTCATTTCAGATAGTGCTTGGGTAAATCAAATTAACGGTGTTCTAAAGAAAGGAGGAATGACTGTAGTGATAAATGAGAATAATTAATTAACACCAACAAGACAAGTCACTAGATGACGAATCTGCATAGATTATAGAAAATTAAATTCTGCCACCACGAAGGATCATTTTCCTTTACCCTTTTTGGACCGAATGTTGGATAGGCTGGTTGGGCATAAATATTTTTATTTTCTAGATGGATATATAAGTTATCATCAAATACTCGTTGCTCCACAGGATCAAGAGAAAGCAACATTTACTAGTCCTTATGGAAATTTTTCTTTTTAATGAATGCCCTTTGGATTATGTAATGCACCTGCAAAATTTCAAAGATGAATGACGTCAATTTTAAATGATTTAATTGAAAAAGGGATTGAAATCTTTATGGTCGATTTTTTTGTATTTGGAACTTCATTTGAAATATGTCTAAATAATTTAGAGAAAGTTCTTGAATGATGTGAAAAGACTAATCTCATATTAAACTGTGAAAAATGTCAATTTATGGTTGCAGGAGAAATTTTGTTTTAGCATGAAATTTTTAAAAATGGCATGAAAGTAGATCCTGCAAAAATTCAGGTTATATCAAACTTACCTCTACCTACTACTGTAAGAGGAGTTATGAGTTTTTTAGGACATGCTGAATTTTAGAGGCGATATATTAAAGAGTTTTAAAAAATTACTAAGCCTTTATGCCAACTTCTGGAAAAGATACAAATTTTGATTTTAACCAACATTGTCTTAAAGCCTTTGAAACATTAAAGGAAAAAATGATCACTGCTCCTATAATTGTTTCACCAGATTGGGAGAAATCTTTTGAATTAATATGTGATGTTGGTAATTATGCAATTGGAGTTGTTTTAGGGCAGAAATATGATAAGATTTTTAAAGTTATATACTATTCGAGTAAGACTCTTAATGATGCTCAAATTAACTATACCACCACTGAAAGAGAGTTATTAGTCATTATGTATGCTTTTGATGAGTTTAGGTCATATTTGATTGGAGCTAAATGTGTTGTGCATACTAACCATTTGACTATTAAATATTTGATACAAAATAAGGATGTTAAACCAAGATTAATTAGATGGGTACTTCTAATGCAAGAGTTTAATTTTGTGGTATTCGATAGGAAAGGGAGTCAAAATCAAATTGTTGATCATCTATCTAGGCTAGAACATGAAGAAATACTAAATTAATGAAACTTTTCCTGATGAACAACTTTATGCTGTAAAAGGATGGGAAATACCTTGGTATGATGATATTATAAATTATATTGTTAGTGGTATTTTACGGACCAAAGAAAAATATGTTGAGATTTTCATACCTATTTTATACTGTTTTTGATGATATTACACTTTAAAGAAAGGTATTTTTTATGTTTTGTTGCAGGAATAAGGAATTAGGGTCATTGGAACAAAAAGATGCAAAAAGGAGCAAATTTGGAGCGAAAAGGACCAAAATGTGAAGATTTAAACTAGGTCGCCGACGGCGAGATTTTCCCGAGACTACAGGACAAAAATTCTCTAGAAGCCCGCCGACGGTGCCCTCGAGGCCGCCGATGGCAAGATCGATGATTATGCCTACTCAAACTTTGGATAAGGCCAAATTTTGAAGGGATGCTTAGGCAACTCTTGGGAAAACTCATCTACAACTTTAAAAGAATATTTTGGCCAAAAAATAGAGGGGGGAGATAGTGTGTTAGAGGTCCTGGAGGTTAGAGAGGTTCCATTAGTGTGTAACAATTGTGAGGATTTCTTCGAGAGATTGTAAGAGTGGATGGAAAGTGAGAGATTTCTTCCTCCTTACGACTTTGAAAAGGAATTTTGGGTGCTGTAAAGAAAAAAGAGATTCAGAGGAACTTCGAGGAGTGTTCTTGGGGAGAAATTAGAGATAAGTTATTTAATTATTGTTCAGAGGAACTTCGAGGAGTTTGCTTGTGGAGGAATTAGAGATAAGTGGTATTTACTTATTTGAGATTTCTTCCCCCTTGCTACTTTGAAGAGGAATTCTGTGTGTTGTAAAGAAAGGAAGAGATTATTTCTTCCTCCTTGCTACTTCGAAGACGAATTCTGTGTGTTGTAAAGAAAGGAAGAGATTCACAATTGTAAGAGTGGAGGGAAAGTGAGAGATTTCTTCCTCTTTGCTACTTCGAAGAGGAATTCTGTGTGTTGTAAAGAAAGGAAGAGATTCAAAGAACTTCGAGGAGTGTTCTTGGGGAGAAATTTAGAGATAAGTTATTTACTTGTTATAGTTTGTATGACTAGTTTGTATGGTCTGATTCATATATGAATTGAATTAGAGATAAGTTATTTACTTGTTGTAGTTTGTATGACTTTGATTTTATATATGAATTTCTAGTTTTGTTGTGTTTTTCCGTGCTGTAAAGAAAGGAAGAGATTCAGAGGAACTTCGAGGAGTTTTCTTGGGGAGAAATTATGATTGTTGTAGTTTGTATGACTTTGATTTTATATATGAATTTCAAGTTTTGTTAGATAAGTTATTTACTTGTTGTAGTTTGTATGACTTTGATTTTATATATGAATTCTGAGTTTTATAGAGGAATTCTGTGTGTTGTAAAGAAAGGAAAAGATTCAGAGGAACTTCGAGGAGTGTTCTTGGGGAGAAATTTAGAGATAAGTTATTTATTTGTTGTATTTTATATGACTGATTCATATATGAATTGCAAGTTGTTGTGTTTTCCCCATGAGATCTGAGTAGTTTTCTCTGTCTTTCTCCTTGTCTTGAGATTTGTAAAATGGTGATTTGAATTGGTGATAAGTTTATTTACTTGTTGCTGAGTTTTGTTGTGTTTTCCCCATGAGATATGGTTTGTATGACTTTGATTTTATATATGAATTCTGAGTTTTGTTGTGTTTTCCCCATGAGATCTTGTGTGTTGTAAAGAAAGGAAGAGATTCAGAGGAACTTCGAAGAGTGTTCTTGGGGAGAAATTAGAGATAAGTTATTTACTTGTTGTAGTTTGGAGATTCAGAGGAACTTTGAGGAGTGTTCTTGGGGAGAAAGTAGAGATAAGTTATTTACTTGTTGTAGTTTGTTCTTCAAGGAGTTTTCTTGGGGAGAAATTAGAGATAAGTTTATTTATTATTGTAGTTTGTATGAAGGAAGAGATTCAGAGGAACTTCGAGGAGTGTTCTTGAGGAGAAATTAGAGATAAGTTATTTACTTGTTGTAGTTTGTATGACCTGATTTTATATATGAATTCCGAGTTTTGTTGTGTTTTCCCCATGAGATCTGAGTAGTTTTCTTTGCCGAGTTTTGTTGTGTTTTCCCCATGAGATCTGAGTAGTTTTCTCTATCTTTCTCCTTGTCTCAATGAATTCCGAGTTTTGTTGTGTTTTCCCCATGAGTTCTGAGTAGTTTTCTCTGTCTTTCTCATTGCAAGTTGTTGTGTTTTCCCCATGAGATCTGAGTAGTTTTCTCTGTCTTTCTCCTTGTCTTGAGATTTGTAAAATGGTGATTTGAATTGGTGATAAGTTTATTTACTTGTTGAATTTAGAGATAAGTTATTTACTTGTTGTAGTTTGTATGACTTTTATTTTATATATGAATTCCGAGTTTTGTTGTAGTCCCCATGAGTTCTGAGTAGTTTTCTCTGTCTTTCTCCTTGTCTCGAGATTTGTGAAATGGTTTTACTTGTTGTAGTTTGTATGACTTTCATTTTATATATGAATTCCGAGTTTTGTTGTGTTTTAGAAAGAGATTCAGAGGAACTTTGAGGAGTGTTCTTGGGGAGAAATTAGAGATAAGTTATTTATAGAGATTCAGAGGAACTTCGAGGTGTTTTCTTGGGGAGAAATTATAGATAAGTTTATTTATTTGTGTGCTGTAAAAAAAGGAAGAGATTTAGAGGAACTTCAAGGAGTATTCTTGGGGAGAAATTAGAGATAAGTTATTTACTTGAGTAGTTTGTATGACTTTGATTTTATATATGAATTCTGAGTTTTGTTGTGTTTTCCCCATGAGTTATGAGTAGTTTTCTCTGTCCTGAGTTTTGTTGTGTTTTCCCCATGAGATATGGTTTGTATGACTTTGATTTTATATATGAATTCTGAGTTTTGTTGTGTTTTCCCCATGAGATCTTGTGTGTTGTAAAGAAAGGAAGAGATTCAGAGGAACTTCGAAGAGTGTTCTTGGGGAGAAATTAGAGATAAGTTATTTACTTGTTGTAGTTTGGAGATTCAGAGGAACTTTGAGGAGTGTTCTTGGGGAGAAAGTAGAGATAAGTTATTTACTTGTTGTAGTTTGTTCTTCAAGGAGTTTTCTTGGGGAGAAATTAGAGATAAGTTTATTTATTATTGTAGTTTGTATGAAGGAAGAGATTCAGAGGAACTTCGAGGAGTGTTCTTGAGGAGAAATTAGAGATAAGTTATTTACTTGTTGTAGTTTGTATGACCTTGATTTTATATATGAATTCAGTTTGTTGTGTTTTTCTACTTGTTGTAGTTTGTATGACTTTGATTTTATATATGAATTCTGAGTTTTGTTGTGTTTTCTGATTTTATATATGAATTCCGAGTTTTGTTGTGTTTTAGAAGAGATTCAGAGGAACTTCGAGGAGTGTTCTTGGGGAGAAATTAGAGATAAGTTATTTAATTATTGTTCAGAGGAACTTCGAGGAGTTTGCTTGTGGAGGAATTAGAGATAAGTGGTATTTACTTATTTGAGATTTCTTCCCCCTTGCTACTTTGAAGAGGAATTCTGTGTGTTGTAAAGAAAGGAAGAGATTATTTCTTCCTCCTTGCTACTTCGAAGACGAATTCTGTGTGTTGTAAAGAAAGGAAGAGATTCACAATTGTAAGAGTGGAGGGAAAGTGAGAGATTTCTTCCTCTTTGCTACTTCGAAGAGGAATTCTGTGTGTTGTAAAGAAAGGAAGAGATTCAAAGAACTTCGAGGAGTGTTCTTGGGGAGAAATTTAGAGATAAGTTATTTACTTGTTATAGTTTGTATGACTAGTTTGTATGGTCTGATTCATATATGAATTGAATTAGAGATAAGTTATTTACTTGTTGTAGTTTGTATGACTTTGATTTTATATATGAATTTCTAGTTTTGTTGTGTTTTTCCGTGCTGTAAAGAAAGGAAGAGATTCAGAGGAACTTCGAGGAGTTTTCTTGGGGAGAAATTATGATTGTTGTAGTTTGTATGACTTTGATTTTATATATGAATTTCAAGTTTTGTTAGATAAGTTATTTACTTGTTGTAGTTTGTATGACTTTGATTTTATATATGAATTCTGAGTTTTATTTACTTGTTGTAGTTTGTATGACTTGATTTTATATATGAATTCCGAGTTTTGTTGTGTTTTCCCCATGAGATCTGAGTAGTTTTCTTTGCCGAGTTTTGTTGTGTTTTCCCCATGAGATCTGAGTAGTTTTCTCTATCTTTCTCCTTGTCTCAATGAATTCCGAGTTTTGTTGTGTTTTCCCCATGAGTTCTGAGTAGTTTTCTCTGTCTTTCTCATTGCAAGTTGTTGTGTTTTCCCCATGAGATCTGAGTAGTTTTCTCTGTCTTTCTCCTTGTCTTGAGATTTGTAAAATGGTGATTTGAATTGGTGATAAGTTTATTTACTTGTTGAATTTAGAGATAAGTTATTTACTTGTTGTAGTTTGTATGACTTTTATTTTATATATGAATTCCGAGTTTTGTTGTAGTCCCCATGAGTTCTGAGTAGTTTTCTCTGTCTTTCTCCTTGTCTCGAGATTTGTGAAATGGTTTTACTTGTTGTAGTTTGTATGACTTTCATTTTATATATGAATTCCGAGTTTTGTTGTGTTTTAGAAAGAGATTCAGAGGAACTTTGAGGAGTGTTCTTGGGGAGAAATTAGAGATAAGTTATTTATGTTGTAGTTTGTATGACTTTGATTTTATATATGAATTCTTTGTTGTGTTTTTCTACTTGTTGTAGTTTGTATGACTTTGATTTTATATATGAATTCTGAGTTTTGTTGTGTTTTCTGATTTTATATATGAATTCTGAGTTTTGTTGTGTTTTTCCCATGAGATCTGAGTAGTTTTCTCTGTCTTTCTCCTTGTCTCGAGATTTGTGAAATGGTTCTTTGAATTGGTAAAGCCATAAAAATGTTTAGAAAATTGTGATGATCTTTTCACTTAGATCTTAATTTACTTTCAATCTAGCTAATTGATTTATTAAAATATGTTGAGTTTTACAACTAAAGTGAAGGTTACATCCAAGATTCAGGGAGGTCAAAGCCCTTGGAAGTTGGGTGCAAATAAATAGGGAAATATTATTATCGGGCGAAGAATTGGAGATTTTAGAGTGACAGACTAAAATCCCCAATTTGGTCCTATCGTTTGGGGGCTGATGTGTAGATAANACCATTTGAACTGATGTGTGATGCTAATGATTATGCTATTGGAGCTATTCTTGGACAAAGGTACGAAAAGATATTTAAAGTGGTATACTACGCTAGTAAAACTCTTAACAATGCACAAATTAACTATACTGTTACTGAAATAGAGTTACTGGCAACTGTATATGCTTTAGATAAATTTAGATCTTATTTAATTGGAGCTAAATATATTGTGCATACTAATCACTCTGCTATGAAATATCTAATGCAAAAGAAGGATGCTAAACCAAGGTTGATTAGATGGATACTATTGATAAAGAATTTGATTTTGTGGTTATTGATAGAAAGGGAACTGATAATCAAATTGCTGATCATTTACCGAGATTAAAAAATCATGAATTATAAAACACGGATAATGAAATTATAGATAGTTTCGNGCAAAGAGTGTAGTGCAATTATTCAGAAAAAGCTTTCTAAAAAATTAAGAGATCCTGGTAGCTTCACTATACCATGTGCTATCTGTGAAAAGTTTTATGGAAGAGCTTTATGTGACTAGGGAGCCAGCATTAACCTTATGTCTCTTTCAATTTTTAAAAGATTAGGATTAGGAGAAGTCTCACCTACTTCTATAACTCTATAGTGGGTGGATCGTTCAATTACATATCTTAAGGGAGTTATAGAAGATGTGTTAGTAAAAGTGGATAAATTTATCTTTCCCGTGGATTTCATTATTCTAGATATGAAGGAAGATAAAGAAATACCTCTCATTTTAGGGAGAACATTTTTAGCTACTAAAAAAGCTATGATAGATGTTCAAAAAAGAAAAATTAACTATGAGGGTAAATGATCAAGAATTGACTTTTAACATTGTGAAATCTTTGAAATACCCTGCTGTTGAAAGAGATAATGAGTGTTTTCACATGAAAATTACTGAACATCTACTGAATGAACATTTTAAAGAACATTTTGAAGAGCAAAAGTATGTTGAAAAAGACGAGCATTTTGAAGAACAAATTGAAGAGAATGATGAAATTATTTTGGATGAATTAGAAAAGGAAGAATTAGATTATGTTCAAGAAAGATTTGAGATGTTGGATATTACAGAAAATGCTGATAAGAATCTATTTCCATCAATTATAAAACCACCTGAACTTGAGTTGAAAACATTACCTAACTATTTTAAGTATGTGTTTTTGGGAGACTCATCTACATTACCTGTTATTATATCTTCAAAATTAAAAGAACTGCAAGAGAAAAGACTGTTAGACACCTTAAAAAGATATAAGAAATCTTTTGGTTGGACCTTAGCAGATATTAAGAGAATCAGTCCTTCAATCTGTATGCACAGAATTATATTAGATGAAGAATATAAACCAAGAGTTGATCCACAAATGATATTGAATCCGATATTGAAAGAAGTAGTAAAAAAATCTAAACCAAGATTTGATCCACAAAGGAGGTTAAACCCTATAATGAAAGAAGTAGTAAAAAAATAATTTTGAAATGGTTAGACACTGGAATTATATATCTTATTTCAGATAGTGCGTGGGTAAGTCCTATTCATTGTGTGAAATGGTTAGACACTGAAATTATATATCTTATTTCAGATAGTGCGTGGGTAAGTCTAATTCATTTGTTCCTAAGAAAGGAGGAGTGACTGTTGAAACAAAAGAAAATAATGAATTAATACCTATCAGACAAGTTACGTAAGGAGGAGTGACTGTTGAAACAAAAGAAAATAATGAATTAATACCTATCAGACAAGTTACTTGAGGAGAGTGACTATTGAAATTTCAGATAGTGCGTGGGTAAGTACAATTCATTGTGTTCCTAAGAAAGGAGGAGTGACTGTTGAAGAAATATCCTATTTCTGACAGTGCTTGGGTAAATCCAATTCATTGTGTTCCTAAGAAAGGAGGGGAGACTATTGAAGCACAAAAAACAACGAATTAATACCCTATCAGACAAGTTACTGGGTGGCGTATTTGCATTGATTATAGAAAATTAAACACTACCACAAGAAAGATCACTTTCCTTTACCCTTTTTAGATCAGATAGTGGATAGACTTGCTTGGCACAAATATTTTTGCTTTTTAGATGGATATATCAATTACCATTAAATTCCTATTGCTCCTGAGGATCAAGAAAAGACAACATTTACTAGTTCTTTTGGAACTTTTGCTTTTAGAAGAATGCCTTTCGGATTATGTAATGCTCCTGCAACATTCTAGAGATGTATGATGTCCATATTTAGTAAGTTAATTGATGATGGATTGGAAGTATTTATGGACGATTTCTCTGTATTTGGAGCATCATTTGACGCATGCTTAAATTACCCTAAAAAAGTTTTGGAGTTATGCAAAAGAACTAATTTATTTCTAAATTGGGAGAAATGTCAATTTATGGTTGCAG
>JXCR01144221.1:51794-109094 GCA_002079205.1 Phalaenopsis hybrid cultivar | reverse complement strand
ATATCTTCAGAATTAAATGAACTATAAGAGCAAAGACTGTTAGATATATTAAAAAGATATAAGAAAGCTTTTGGTTGGACCTTAGCTGATATTAAGGGAATCAGTCCTTCAATCTGTATGCACAGAATAATATTAGATGAACAATATAAACCAAGAGTTGATCCACAAAGGAGATTGATTACAGCCTCTATTATAGTTTCATCTTATGCCTTTGAGTTATTAAAGGAAAAATTAATCACAACCCCTATTATAGTTTCACCTAACTAAAGCCTTTGAGTAATTAAAGAAAAAATTAATCACAGCCCCTATTATAGTTTCACATAACTGGGAACATTTGAACTGATGTGTGATGCTAGTGATTATGTTATTGGAGCTGTTCTTGGACAAAGGTATGAAAAGATTATTTTGAACTGATGTGTGATGTTAGTGATTATGCTATTGGAGCTGTTCTTGGACAAAGGTATGAAATTTTAAAGGAAAAATTAATCACAACCCCTATTATAGTTTTACCTAACTGAGAGAAACCATTTGAACTGATGTGTGATGCTAGTGATTATGCTATTGGAGTTGTTCTTGGACAAAGGTACGAAAAGATTTTTAAAGTGATATACTACGCTAGCAAAACTCTTCATGATGCACAAATTAACTATACTATTACTGAAAAAGAGTTACTGGCAATTGTATATGCTTTAGATAAATTTAGATCTTATTTAATTGGAGCTAAATGTGTTGTGCATACTGATCACTCTGCTATTAAATATCTGATGCAAAAGAAGGATGCTAAACCAAGGTTGATTAGATGGATATTATTGATGCAAGAATTTGATCTTGTGGTTATTGATAGAAAGGGAACAAATAATCAAATAGCNAGAATTAAGAAATGAATCTTATGATAATGATAAAATTTATAAAGAAAAATTAAAGTTATGGCATGATCGGAATATTAACCAAAAGAACTTGGAACCAGGACAAGAAGTTTTGCTTTACAATACTAGGCTGAAGTTATTCCCTGGAAAATTGAAGTCTCATTGGTTAGGGCCATTTACTGTGACTCAAGTTTATACTTACGGAGCTGTTGAAATTGAAGATCAGAAAACGGGAAATAGATTTAAAGTAAATGAACATAGATTAAAACCATGTTATGAGGGTAAAATATCAAATATTAAAGAGGTTTTAATGATCAGTCAACCTAAATAACACCTAAATAGGTCGGGCTGACGACGTTAAACCAAGTGCTTTATGGGAGGCAACCCATATTTATCTTTATTTTTATAGTAATTATAGTAGTTTTTATTTGAGATTATCGCTAGTTTATGGTAGTATTAAGCTCTACTATTCTTATTTACCCTTGAAACTCTTAAAAATTGGATCCATGAAGAAAAATTGGAACGCATTTGGACCAGAGCGAAACTGTAAAAATTTTGCCTTGGGCACCGACGGCGCCCTTGACGCCGCCAACAGTGGGTTTTTCCCAAGAGTCAAGACAAAATTAATACAGAAGCGCGCCGACGGTGCCCTCGAGGCCGCCAATGGTGAGACCGGCAAGATGATGGTTTCTTGTGTTCAAGTGGCGGTTTTTGACTGTTATTGGGCGGGAATAGTCTTTTTAAACTCAAAAGTTTGAATTCTAATGCATATTTTCCCTCAAAAAATAAAGTGAAACTCTACCAATTCCATTCTGATGGCATCCAATTCCCCTGATAATCCCAGAATGCAAGTTTTTAATTGGCGGAAGTTTATTAGTGCGGAAGCGCAGTGAATCTTCAACAAGTTGTTGATGAAGAAACAATTAATCAAAGAACGAGGATTCGTGAATCGCAGATTGAATAATCCCATGACGGATATTGAAGAAACGATAGTACGTCAAAGATGGGAAGTGTTGTGCTACACTACTACCGCCGTGGTGGTTCCAGTGGTAAAAGAATTTTATGCAAATTTACATGGAATCAACCAAGGAGTTGTTTATGTGCAAGAAAGATGGATCACTTTCACTCCTGCACGGATCTACGAATTATATATGATAGAAAATATTTCTGTCTGCCACTATTCCAATTTCGTCCCAACGAGAAACCAGAAGAATGAAATTTATTAGTATTTAATGGACGAAACTGACGATTGGGAAATAAGAGAAAACGAGTATGTTAGTTTTTTTGCAACACTCCTGAATCTCGTTTCTAAACATTGGCACTTTTTCATTTCTTCAAAATTGTTACCAACAATGAAGATCAGTAAACTTTCTAAAGAAAGTGCCATTTTGAATTACTGCATCCAAAGGGGACTGCCGATCGACATTGGATCTATAATTATGAAGTCAGTTTTGGGCCTGATCATTCACGGATCAACTTATGGGCTTGGACACCCATCCACAATTTTCTCACCTTACAGTCAGTTCCAAGTGTCTTATGAGAATTGGGAAAAGGTACTGCTACCTTGGAAGCCTTTAGATCCAACTGAAAGATTCCCATCATTTGAAGATGAAAATGCATGGCCATGATAGTTAATCAATAATTTCAGAATTCACTGCCAGTTCAACCCTTAGTCCCTGATAAGTCTTTGGTGATCATGTGTCGAATCAAGAAGTTGAAAAAGGAAGAACAAATTGTCATGAATGCAATTAATAATATCTCTGATTTTTTCGATCATTTGGACTGGAGGATGAAGGAACATTTCCAACATTCTGGACATTTAGAAGATAATTTGATACGACTTATGAGGAGGATGAAATTAATTAAGGAGGATTCTACTGAAGAATTTCCATTCCAACCCTNCGATTAAAGAATTCAATTATAATTTGAAAGATGCTGGTAAGAAGAGATTGTTGCAATTAAATGAATTGGAAGAATTAAGAAATGAGTCTTACGATAATGACAGAATTTATAAAAAAAAATTAAAGTTATGGCATGATCGGAAGATTAACCAAAAGCACTTGGAACCAGGACAAGAAGTTTTACTTTACAAGACTAGGTTGAAATTATTTCCTGGGAAATTGAAGTCTCGCTGGTTAGGGTCATTTGNTTGGGAATGTGAAGAAAATTTGGGAAGAAATTCATGGATCTTATTGTTGAACTCTTAGAATTACTATTAGAATACATGATTTACATATTTGAAGTAATTTTTGGAATTTTTCTATAATTTGATTAGATTAAAATGGCTCCACGACAAAACAGAAGAGTTGAGTTTGACGAGTCTCGCTTCGTCAATGCAATGGCTCAGACAAAATTTACTTTCATATTTAAAGGAAAGAAGTGCATACAAGATCGAGTATTTGAAAGTCCGGGAGGAGAAATCAAACGAGTTATTGCATAGCGGAGGTGTGAAAACTTTTGTTACACCACCTATAAAGCGGATGCAAATGTTGTGAAGGAGTTTTACGCCAATGCGATTTATTCTGAGGATGGAATCGTTCAAGTGCATGGATTCCCTGTCGAGTTTACCACCACCTGCATCAACACTTCTTATGAAATCCCAGACTCCTATAAGTGCCACTATGAATGCTTTAGTACAATTGAAGGCCCCCTCAATGATGTGATCAACTTTCTCACTGATAGGAAGGGAACATGGAAGATAAAACAGCGAGAACGGGTAAATTTTTCTGCTTCCATGCTGATTGCCACCTCTAAGGCGNCATATTTGAAGTAATTTTTGGAATTTTTCTATAATTTGATTAGATTGAAATGGCTCCACGACAAAAGAAACGAGTTAAGTTCGACGAGTCTCGCTTCGTCAATGTGATGACTCAAACAAGATTTACTTCAATATTTAATNAAGAAATTCATGGATCTTATTGTTGAACTCTTAGAATTACTATTGGAAGCCATGGTTTACATATTTGAAGTATTTTTTGGAATTTTTTTATAATTTGATTAGATTGAAATGGCTCCACGACAAAATAGAAGAGTTGAGTTTGACGAGTCTCGCTTCGTCAATGCGATGGTTCAAACAAAATTCACTTCCATATTTAAAGGAAAAAAATGCATACAAGATCGAGTTTTTGAAAGTCTGGGAGGAGAAATCGAACGAGTTATTGCCGAGCGGAGGTGGGGAAACTTTTGTTACACCACCAATATAGCGGATGCAAATGTTGTGAAGAAGTTCTATGCCAATGTGATTTATTCTGATGACAGAATCGTTCAAGTGTGTAGATTCCCTGTTGAGTTTACTACCGCCTGCATCAACATTTTTAATGAAGTCCCAGACTCTTACAGCTGCCAATATGAATCCTTTAGTACGATGGAAGGCCCCCTCAATGATGTGATCAACTTTCTCACTGATGGGAAAGGAACATGGAAGATAAAACTACGGGAACGGATAAATTTTTCTGCTTCCATGCTGAATGCCACCTCTAAGGCGTGACACTTTTTCATTTCTTCTACTCTGTTATCGACCTATCACCTTAGTGAGGTAACTATAGATAGAGCTATTCTGAATTTCTCTATTCAGAATAGTAGAACTATAAGTGTGGGGAGAATAATTCTTAAGAATATATTGACTACAAGAAGGAGTGAGACTAGTGGAGGTCTAGGACATCTTGGACTTATTTATGCAATTCATAAACTTTATGGAGTAGAATTTGGAGATGAATAATGGGTTTATCCTATGAAAACCATTAGTAAGGCTAATTTAAAGACTTATGAATCCCATGAGAAATGGAGAGCTGGAGTAGAAGTCAAAAACCTTCTACTAGTAGAGATGTCCCCTTTACAAGTTATGACATTCCACCTTCTAGTTCCCCTACCCTCTCTGATTTGATGAATGAGTTGACCTTGCAGCAGAAGAGCATAGAATTGATAAGTGAAAGGATTGAAGGTTTGGAACGTTCACGATTTGATAGTGAGTACCTGCAGAGGCATTCAAATTTTGAGGTAGCTTATTATGAAGCTCAGGCCCAACACTATAGAGGTGAGCCTAATGTTATGTTTCCTGAGTGCCCCAAATATACTCAGTATCAACCCAATCCACCTGCTGATCAAGGCGATGAAGATATAGCTTAGGATTTTGATATAGAATGAAATTGATGTACTTATGTTTGTATTTTTATTTTATGTAGTCTGTTTGTAATAGAAATGGAGGTTTTTGTATTTGGACTTTCATTTTTCTTATTTCATTGTACTTGAATGTTTTTAATTTTTGTTATAAAGTTAGTGTTATAGTTAAATATGCATGTGTAGTTTAATAGATGTTGAGTAGTATTGTGAATTGTATTGTAATGTGATTTTTATTTCATAATTTTAATTATTTCAATAGTAATAGATGTTGAGTAGTATTTTGGAATGTAATGTGATTTTTATTTTGCATTTTAATTGTAATTGTTTTATTTAGTATTGTAGTTAGGAAATGTTGTGCTTATTTAATGTTTTAGTTTTATACTTATTTCAAAATTTCATTACCTAAAAATTATTTAAATGATTTATATGTGTAGAAAGCTCCTAATATTACAGACCAGGTGAAGTAAAAATTTGAGAAGGCCTGTATATGTGTAGGAAAGCTCCTAATATTACAGACCAGGTGAAGTAAAAATTTGAGAAGGCCTGCAGAAATTTCAAAATGATGAAAATGCCTACAATACTGCCTAATATTACAGACCAGGTGAAGTAAAAATTTGAGAAGGCCTGCAGAAATTTCAGAATGATAAAAATACCTACAATACTGAANAACTATTAGATGTCCTCTATTTCAATATTTTCAAAAATTATTTATATGATTTCATGTAGTGAATTTAATTCAGGTAACTATATTTTTTTTACTATTTAAATATAATATTAGATTTAAAGAAATATTTTTGTAATGAAAATTATTTTTTGTAACTTAAGATATTTAGGAATAAGACTATAAGTTAACTATTTAAAGTAAAATTTTTGTAACTTAAGATATTTTGTATAAGAGAATAAGATTATAGTTAACTATTTAAAGTAAAGAAACTATATTTTGAAGTATTAAGAATCTGGAAATTCATTTGAGAAGAAAAGATTGGGGCTCAACACTATATTTTAAAGTATTAAGAATCTGGAAATTCATTTGAGAAGAAAAGATTGGGGCTCAATAATCTAAAAAATATGAAATATTTATAAGGTAAAGAAATGCTTTGAGTTTCAAATTTAAGAAAAGAAAAGTGAAGTTCAAAATAATTAAAGGCTATCTAGATATAATAATCCTCGCTTGAAAAAGGAAAAAGAAAGGATTGAAAATAATCCCTGAAAAGAAAAGAAAAATATATATAGGATTGAAAGCAATCCAAATAAAAAAAATAAAAAGAAGAAAAAATTATGGAAGTGAGGAGAAGCTTGAGGATATGCCTAATAAAAAATTGGCTTCACTTGACCCACCTAAAGGGAAAACTTAAATACATTTCTGAACCTATATTTATGGAATTAGATCTTTTACTAGTAGGGTTCTCATGAAGTTCCTATCTTTTGGATATTCTAAGTAAATTAATATTACAACATATAGTCATTCTTAAAATAAATAGAAGACTAGAACTCTTATAACTTGATGACTAGATAATCTGGTGGCTATAGAATTAATTCAATTACTTGAATTTTTTCTGAAAATCTTTTCTATGAAATTTTTCCTAAGTCAAACTTATACTTTTCTGAATTAAAACTTTACTGCATTAGATCATAACTTTTATATAGTACTAAAATTACTTGAGGACAAGTAATATAAAAATTTGGGGGATTTTGACCAAAGGAAAGTATGTTGAGATTTTCATACCTATTTTATACTGTTTTTAATGATATTGCGCTTTAAAAAAAGGTATTTTTGATGTTTTGTTGTAAGAATGATGAATTAGGGTCATTGGAGCAAAACGATCCAAATAGGAGCAAATTTAGAGCGAAAAGGATCAAAATGTGAAGATTTGAACTTGGGCGCCGACGGCGTCCTACGGAGAGATTTTCCCGAGACTAAATGACAAGATTCTCTAGAAACCTGCCGACGGCGCCCTCGAGGCCGCCGATGGCGAGATCGATGGTTATGCCTACTCAAGCTTTGGATAAGGCCAAATTTTGAAGGGATGCTTAGGTAACTCTTGGGAAAGCTCATCTACAACTTTAAAAGAACATTTTGGTCAAAAATAAAAGAGAGCTAGAGGCCTTGGAGGTTACCATTAGTGGTTAGAATTTCCAATAAAGTGTAACAATTGTGAGGAATTCTTCTAGAGATTGTAAGTGTGGAGGGAAAGTGAGAGATTTCTTCCTCCTTGCTAGTTCGACGAGGAATTCTGTGTGTTGTAAAGAAAGGAAGAGATTCAGAGGAACTTCGAGGAGTGTTCTTGAGGTGGAGAAAAAATTAGAGATAAGTTATTTACTTATTGTAGTTTGTATGACTTTGATTTTATATATGAATTTCGAGTTTTATTGTGTTTTCCCCATGAGTTCTGAGTAGTTCCTCTGTCTTTCTCCTTGTCTCAAGATTTGTGAAAAGGTGATTTGAATTGGTGAAGCCATGAAAATGTTTAAGATATTGTGATGATCTTTTCACTTCAATCTTAATTTACTTTCAATCTCGCAAATTGATTTATTAAAATATGTTGAGTTTTACAACTAAAGTGAAGGTTACATCCAAGATTCAGGGACGTCAAAGCCCTTGGAAGTTGGGTGCAAATAAATAGGGAAATATTATTATCGGGCGAATAATTAATTCAGGGAGGTCAAAGCCCTTGGAAGTTGGGTGCAAATAAATAGAGAAATAATTTTACCGGGGCGTAGAATTATATTTTAGAGTGGGAAGTTGGGTGCAAATAAATAGGGAAATAATATTATCGGGCGTATAATTGGAGATTTTAGAGTGAGAGACTAAAATCCCCAATTCGGTCCTATTGTTTGGGTGCTGAAGTGTAGATGTTAGCCCTCAGATGACTAAAATCCTCAATTCGGTCAATTATCGGGCGTAGAATTGGAGATTTTAGAGTGACAGACTAAAATCCTCAATTCGGTCCCATTTGGGTGCTGAAGTGTAGATGTTAGCCCTCAGGCGAGGGGAACATGGGAGCTCCGAAGTGAGATCCGGGGTGCTGATGTGTAGATGTTAGCCCTTAGGCGGGAACGTGGGAGCTCCGAAGTGAGAGTCGAAGTGTAGATGTTAGCCCTCAGGTGAGGGGAACGTGGGAGCTCCAAAGTGAGAGCCGGTATCCTCTGATGTTAGCCCTCAGGTGAGGGGAACGTGGGAGCTCCGAAGTGAGAGCCGGTATCCTCCCAGACATGTTAGCCCTCAGGTGAGGGGAACGTGGGAGCTCCGAAGTGAGAGCCGGTATCCTCCCAGCTTTTAGCCCTCAGGCGAGGGGAACGTGGGAGCTCCGAAGTGAGAGCCGGTATCCTCCCAGCCTAATAGCCCTCAGGTGAGGGGAACGTGGGAGCTCCGAAGTGAGAGCTGGTATCCTCCCAGCCTAGTCGCCGATTCAACAAACAAGTGTATGATTAGTCAATATTCTTTATGTCTGGACCAAAGGGTAAAGAATAAGTATGCTTCTATTTGACACAATATAATTTGAACTAATTTACTTTATCCATTCACTATAATTTCTTGACAAGGAGAAATATGTTTTATTATATATTGAATATCACATTTAAACCTTCATTAATATCATTAATTATTTAATAGTTATTAAAATTACATAATTATTTCAATTGCCTATTAGTGACAGATAAGCAAATTGAATTTTGTTGTTGTAATTAAAATATTGCTTTTCTAAAATCTTAGTTCGTAGTTCTAAACTTACTCCCTGTGTGATCAATATCTAGGACTCCATTAGAGCTCTATATTATTTGAACAATACGTATACTTGCGTTGATAAGTGTGACTTTACAGNGCTGATGTGTAGATGTTAGCCCTCAGGTGAGGGGAACGTGGAAGCTCCGAAGTGAGAGCTGGTATCCTCCCAACCTAGCCGCAGAATCAGCAACCAAGCATAGGATTAGTCAATGTTCTTTATACCTGGACCAAAAGGTAAGGAATAGGTATGCTCATATTTGGCACAATATAATTTGAACTAATTCATTTTATCCATTCACTAACTTGACAAGGAGAGGATGCTTTCTTATATATTGAATATCACAATTAAACCCTACTTTATATCATTAGTTATTTACTAGTTATTAAAATTATCTATTTATTTCAATTACCTATTAGTGACTGATAAGCAATTTAAATGTCGTTGTTGTGATTAAAGTCTTGCTTTTCTATGGTCTTAGTCTGTAATTCTAAACCACTCCCTGTGGAATCGATATCTAGGACTCCATTAGAGCTCTATATTACTTGAGTGATACGTATACTTGCATTGACAAATTTGACTTTAACATTTTTCAATATTATATTTATACATCTTAATCAAATCAGACACATCTATAAAGTGCGACCAAGTCTTTGGACGCCGTTTGCTGGAAATTAAATCTTCTAGTAGCGACATCAAATTCTTATATTTATCGATTTACAAAAAGAGTCAGTCAATAAGCAGTTGCAATTTTATGCATCATATTATATTTTTCGACCAATCTTCAAATTGTAACATTTCTAAAATGAGATCCTCCATCGATAAAGATTACTCTAGGCATTCCATATCTTGTAAATATGTTTTTATTTAAAAGTTTTGAAACACTCCGAGCAACACATTGAGGTAAATTAATCGCTTCAATTCATTTTGAAACATAAGCCACTGCAATCAATATATATATCCATATGAAGGTATAAATGGTCTTATAAGCATCAAAAAACTTCATCTCTTTTTGAANTATATATATATATATATATATATATATATATATATATATATATTAACATCTCTGAATAGAGTAGTCCAATAAAATTCAAATTACAAAATTTTATGAACAGTTCTATCATTCCTAAAATGTCCAAATTCATAATCAAGATATTTTTAAATAATTTCCTGAATTTTTTTGTAAGACCCACAACATCACTTCACTAAATATTTGCATTGTTTATATAAATAAAGGTCATCCTAAAAATAAGACCTTGCATTGTGAATAATATTCTTTTCCTATTGTTTTGTTAATCCATATAGTAAAATACCACTAACAATATAATTTACAACATCAACATACCAAGGTATTTCCCATCCTTTTACAACAAAAAATTGTTCATCAGAAAAAGTTTCATTAATTTCTTTTTCCATGTCACGTATTTCTTCTTATTCTAGCTTAGACAGGTGATAAACAATTTGATAATCAATCCCTTTCTGATTGACTATTACAAAATCAAACTCTTGCATTAGAAGTACCCATCTAATTAATCATGGTTTAACATCCTTCTTTTGCATCAAATATTTAATAGTCAAATGACTACTATGCACAACACATTTACCTCCAATCAGATATGCCCTAAACGTAATAAAAGCATTTACAATCGCTAATAACTCTTATTCAGTGGTGGTGTAGTTAATCTGAGCATCATTAAGAGTCTTACTAGCATATAATATAACTTTAAAAATCTTCTCATATGTTTTCCCTAATACAGCTCTGATTGCATAATCATTAGTTTCACACATTAATTTAAATGATTTTTCCCAATCAGGTGAAAAAATTAAAGGAGCAGTGATAATTTTTTTTTAAGTTTCAATGGCTTTAAGGCAATCTTGGTTGAAATCAACATTTACATCTTTTTCTAGAAGTTGGCATAAAGGTTTTGTTATTTTAAAAAAATCTTTAATATATCTCTTGTAAAATCCAGCATGATCTAAAGCTCCTAACTCATCTTACATTAGTAGGCAGAGGTAAGATTGATATAACCTAAATTTTTGCAAGATCTACTTCCATGCCGTTTTTTGAAATTTCATGCCCATGCACAATTCCTCCTGCAACTATAAATTGACATTTCTCCGAGTTCAATACAAGAATAGTTTTTTCACATCATTCAAAATCTTTCTCTAAATGATTTAGACATATTTCAAATGAAGTTCCAAACACATAAAAATCATCCATAAATACTTCAATCCATTTTTCAATTAAATCACTGACAATTGACATCATACTTGGTTGAAATGTTGCAGGTGCATTACATAATCCAATGGGCATTCACCAAAAAGAAAAGTTCCATAAGGACTAGTAAATGTTATTTTCTCATGATCCTTTGAAGCTATAAGTATTTGATGATAATTGATATATCCATTTAAGAAACAAAAATATTTGTGCCCAACCAACTTATCTAGCATCTGGTCCAAAACAGGTAAAGGAAAATGATCATTCATGGTGGAAGAATTTAGTTTTCTATAGTCTATGCAAATTCACCCTCTAATGACTTGTCTTGTTGGTATTAATTCATTATTCTAATTTTTCACAACAGTCACTCCTCCTTTCTTTGGAACTCAGTGAATTGGACTTATCCAAGCACTGTTTGAAATATGATATATTATTTCATCATCTAAACATTTTAAAATTTATTTCTTAACAACTTCTTTCATCACAGGACTAAATCTCCTTTGAGGATCAGCTCTTGGTTCATGTTGATCTTCCAATAAAATTCAATGCATACAAATTGAAGGACTGATTCATTTAATATTAGCTAATGTCCATCCAAATTCTTTTTTATATCTTCTCAAGGTTTCCAACAACTATTATTCTTGCTCATCAGTTAATTCTGAGGATATTATATTAAGTAATGTAGATAAATCCTCTAAGAATGCATACTTCAAATGTGTAGGAAGTGTTTACAGTTCTAATTCAAGAGGTTTTTTAATAGATGAAATCAAATTCTTATTACTTTCTGTAGGATCTAACATTTCAAATTTTTCCTGAACATAATCCAAATCTTCTTTACTTACTTTTGTAGATTCAGCTTAAATTTTATCCTCTTCTTGATATTCCATACATTCCTTTTAAAACTCTCTTTCAAATGTCTTCTTGAAATATTCATGGCTTAGATATTGATTAATACCCATTTTGAATCATTCATTCTCTTGCTCTTTTGCATGGTATCTCATTGTTTTTTCAATATTAAATGTAACCACTTGATCACTAACTCTCATAGTTAGTTCTCCTTTCAGCACATCTATCAAAGCTCTACTAGTGAATAGGAATGGTATTCCTAAAATGATAATAATTTCTTTATCTTCCTCCATATCTACTACAATAAAGTCCACATGAAAGATAAATTTATCAAGTCTTACTTAAACATCTTTTATAACTCCCGTAGAATAAGTAATCGAACGATCAACTAAATGAAGAGTTACAGTCGTAGGTGAACTATCTCCTAAGCCCAACCTTCTGAAAATTAATAACGGCATAAGATTAATACTTACTTCTAAATCACAAAAAGATTTTCTAAAAAATCTTTCACCAATAGCACATGAAATTGTTAAACTTCCAGGACCTTTGAGTTTTTCAAGAAGCTTTTTCTGGATTGTTGTCGACACTATTTTTGGTTTGGGGGAGTTGTCCGTAAGAAGTTGTCGATCACCATAATCAAAATCCCTTCGCCCGCTTCGGAAGGACGTTTTATGATTTTAGTTTAGAAAAATATGAAATCAAATTGACCCCATATTTTTTATAGTTTAAATGAAAGAGCGTTGTACTTGAAACCCTAAATTTATCATGAAGGATAAACATAAGACTTGAGGGTGAGGCTCGATCAAAAAAACTAACAAATGTATGAAGTTTGTTTGGTCTGCAAAATCGTTTTAATTGCCAAAAATTTTCCACATTTAATATGAAGAATTAAATAGGGTTTATATTAAGTTGGGTTTGGAAAAGTTTCATAGAAGGGCAAGCCCCTATAGTTAATTACATCTTAAATGACCAAAGCCAACTAAGAAAACTTTCGATAAAAATCAGAAAATATTATCTAAAATGATTTCAAAAGGATAAGGCTATTCAACGAGATCGGACAGAGAGGTGTGAAATGGGATTGGCCCAAGCTGGAGCATTTTGACTTTGAAATCCAAAGGAGGAAGAACTAGTGGATGTCATGGATCTGAAGGAGAACCTTAGTGACTTCCCAATCTATCCAATGGTTTGGCTTTAATTTTGAGGAGAAGTTATTTAAGTTCTTCATCCTACATATTTTATTAGTTAGGGCTTACATTTGTGTGAAACGATCACAGAAATAGCCTGGAAGATGTGAGGATTTAGGTCATGACAAATGACAATCTCGGAATCCTAAGATGAGTTAGGGCATATATTGCACAACATGGTTGTACAAAGGGCCTAAAGAGGAGTTGAGGATTTATGTTGGATAAGCAGACAACCTCACAATCCTATAGCTTGGTTGTTAAAATCTAAGGAAGGAATGGTTTAGCTGGGGAAGACAGGTTTTTCTGTTGAAGATGGTTGTGCTGCCAACCATGCTAGCTCCATGATCCTTGATGTGATGAGATTAAGTTTTTTAGGGTTTTTAAGTTATGGTGTCAAATCAGGTGGCCCTATGGTTGTAGTGCTTTAAATTTTATAAGGGATATTAAAGTTGATTAGAGTGACACTGGTTAGGATCCTACGATTCGCTCGTTCCAAAACCACTACTTTTTATTGGATTCACTTAGTCCAAATGAATTTAATAAACTCAACTTAATGAGTTTCATAATTTCATTTAGACCTTGGAAAGCCTTGTTAGCAACCGTAGGTCACCTCCTCTGAGGGAATCCCAATCATCCGATAGAGCCGTAATAATTTAGTTGTAGTTGTGATTTTCTGTCATGTTTGTGATTAAATCTTGAGTGTTTTATATTTTGTATGTTGTGGCGGTGAATTTTATCTTGGTTGATTTTAGTTTTTATTTTTGTTTGGGTTTTGTGGCTATCCTGACAGTTTTAGTTTTCAAGCAGGGTGGCATCGTTGTTTAACATGCAACTTTAAATTTTGTTCATAAATGCAGGTAAGTAAGCATAATGTGGAAAGATCAAGAAAAGATAATGTTGTAAACAATAAAAGCGTACCTAGCGAGTCTTCTCGTTCCACCACCTGAAACTCAAAATGTATGTTAGAACATTTTATGTAAATCAAAAAAATAAAGTTTTAGTCACTTACCTAACCCTAGGTGATAACTTGGTGGGTCCCTATTAGTTTGATTAAGGTTGTTTTTGTTAAGCAAAACATATTAGTTTAGTAGACCTCCGGGGTATCCAACAGATATGGAGGAAGAAGCAGGTCCTTGCTTCCCTCTCACCGCCTGGTTAAAAATCTTGAGCTTATTTAAACTTATCATGTTGCTTAATAAATCAACCCTATAAAATTACTCCTAATGCTTAGCAAACATTAATATTTTAACTATCCCTAAGAGTAGGGTAATTATCATTTGTGATTTAATTTGTAAGTTATGTGGGTGAAGACCCTTAAAAAGGCCAAGTTAATGTTATCAAGGCACTCAGCCAACTTTAATTTGGGCTTGTAGTGTTCCAAATGTGTTTAATTTTAGTTATGTCCACTTTTTATTATCCTTATTTAACATAATTTGATTTAGCTTAGGTCGCTACCAAGCCCTTAAGATTTTGGTGCATGTCTTAGTTATTATTATTATTATTTTAAAGAGATTAAAATTTTAAGTGATGATGATTCATTTTTGAAAGTCATTTGAATATAAAATAGGAGTTTTTAATTAATGAGTTATTAACACCCAAAACTATACCCCTAAGTCTAGGATCATTTATTTGACTAGACTTCCAAAGTTTAATAATATAAGAAAATTACAAATTTAACCTTTAATTAACAAAAGTGAGATTGGTTTCTACCAATTAATCCCCTTTTAGTTTAAATCATTCAAATGAATTAGTTAAAATTAGAGGTTACACTTTTCCCTCTTTGAACAAGCATAATGTTAATTAAGGCTAAACTTCTAAAATTACACTTTTGCCCCTAAGGCTCTATCACTTCATAATTGTCAAATTTAATTCAAATGATTTTGAAATTTTTATCTTACCTTACTCATGGGTCGATTAAGATATTAGAGAATAAAATGTGATTTTTCAAAATTTAATTTAATTTACATAATTAATTTTATGTAAAAATAAGATTTTTCAAAGAAATTTCCATAACTTGACAAGGAAAAGCCCAATCCCCTAAAATTTTTACTGGAGGTAGAATTAGATAAGAGAACCATTTGGACCAAATTTCATGATTTATTGAGTTTTTTTGTGAATTATTAGAATTATTTTAACTTTAGCAGTGTTTTTAAATTATAAAAATATTTTGAGAGTAAAAAAATATTGTTTTTTGTTTCTAAAAAATCTCCTTGAGGTTAGAAAATCTAGAGAAGCAAATTTTACATTTTTATGATTTTTCTTTTGTTTATTGGAATTATTTTGGTGAAAATCCATCTTTTAGTCTTTAAAAATTGTTTTAAGCTTTAAAATTCAATGTCTTCATTTAGAAAATTAGGAAAAGTATTCCAATTGTTCCTAAGTGCTTATAAAATCATTTATAACATTTTCATGAATTTTGTTATTTTTGTGTTTTTTATCATTTTTTAATTATTTAAAAATTAAAAATAGGCTTGAAAATGGAATTTTTATTTAAATTTCAAATTTATTTTTATAAAATTCCACTATTCACAGAGAACACCAAAAAGTAATTTTTATAATTTTTTTAGTTATATTTTAATTAGTAAAAATCATTTTAGAACCAAAAATGTCATTTAACTTGAAAAATCAATTTGAGTGGTTAAATGAGCTCCAAATGTTTTGAAATTTTTATGGGAAGTTCTCTGAACTTTGAATCTTAGTGGAAATCAAAAATCAAGTCATTTTGATGTTTTTATTTCTCAAAATTAATTATCTTTGTATTTTAGGGTTTGTGAAGATTAGGTTCATTTTGAATGACTTGGCTCATGAAATATTTTTCAAATAGTTCTCTAGTCATAGTAGACCTACCAAATTTTTCTTGGATTTTGCTAACAACATGCTAATTATTATTATTGATTTATGCAAATAATAGACAAATGCTTGAAAAATATGAATCTCTGTCTATAGGTCTTCCTTAACTTTGGAAAAATTAGGGAATGTTCCCTTTATTAAAGGCTACAACATGTCAAAATTGCAAGCCACGGTGAAATGCCTACGTTCATGGAGAGTTAAAAGACTCAAAACCATATTTAATTAATTAAAAATAAAATATGCATCAAATAGATTTCAAATTATTTCCACATTGTTTTCCTATGTTCACTAAGCAAGAGGGTATTTTTATTTTATTTTTGTGATTTTCTACAACAAGATATAGATTTTAAAAATTAGGGAGCATTTTTTGATTTATTTAATTCTCTATTTATCTATTTAAATGCATGGTGCCACCTCATCCTAGACAACTCCGAAGCTCCATGCGACGTGCTCTTATTTGACACCGCCATCCACCTCAACGGTGACTTGGCCCGCAGTTCTTATAAGGGAGCGTTGTCCGACTTGATCTCATCCGCTGATGAGATAAACCAATGATCGGACGACTCTTAATTATCGTCCCCAATGGCCTAGCCCAAGAACTCTCCATCTTCAATACTTGATATCTCCCTCATTTCTCGACCAAATTGCATTAATTTTTTTAATATGCTTGTCTATACTAGAGGAACATATCTATACGGTTAAGATGCCATGAAATTAAGCCTAATCAAATGGAGAATCAAAATAGGGTCGGGAGGAGGAGGAGTTCAATACCTTTGCTCTGAGAAAGGAAGCTTTGATCAGAGGTCCTCGACATGTTTGTTGTGGTCCAAGGAGGCTAGAGATTGAGCCTCTTGCTATGATGAAAGGTCTAGTATGAATTTGATCAAGCTCAATTTCAGGTGTTGGTCTAGAACTATGCTAGGGTCTCAGTGGAAGGTGGATTTGATGGGGCTTCTTGTTCTTTCACTAATGTGAAGGTGTGGGTAAGTTTAATTTGAGTTTGGTGGACTGTGGAGGTGTACTGAGCTCAGTCTTGGTTTTGGACAGAAGTTTGAGCTCAAAATTGAGCTTCCACGGTGGGAATCAGTGAGGGAAAGTGGTTGGCTTGAGCTGAGGAGGTCTCAAAGAGTCTCTGTGAGTAATTTAGAGGGCTGTCTCAGAGAAAATTTTCAACTCTTCTTCCATGGCCATGGAGGGGAGCTTTTATAAAAATTGGTTTAAGATTGGCTTTCATTGGAAATCAGGGGGTGAAATGTGATGCTTAGGTGGAGGGCAGAGAGGCTCTAACATTTGATTAGGATGAGGTGTCCTCTAGGTTTGAAATGGGTTTGTTTCCATGCGGGTGGCTCATAGTTTTGGTGCTTTCCGGCTACTATCTTGGCCAGTCAGGCCAGAGAAGGCGGCTAGATGGTCAGGTTAGCCAGGGGAATGTTTCAACGTAACTAAATGAGTTGAGGTTTAATTTTAGCAAAAATATCCAAGGCTTAAGAAAATATGGAATTAAAATCCCTTGATTTAAGGGAACTTTGCTCCATGGCTTAGTTTAGGTGGTTTTATGGGGTTTAGCTCGGTCACTAGGTTCCAACTAATGGTTGTGGAGTCATTAATTTGCTAACTTTGGGGTGGTTAGGCTAATTTTAGTGCATGGGTCCAATGTAGGTTCAAATGACCAACACTTGGTTTGGGCTAGGCTAGCCATGTCAACTAGCCCAATTGATTGATGAATTTGATGTAAATGATTGTAATGAACATTTTTACTAAAGGATTGAAAGAATTTTGAGTTCAATTGAAGGGTCAATTTGGAGGATTTTAGAGAGTTGGTCATTTTGGGCTTGACGGGCTAGACAAGGGTCTAGATTGGGCTAGCCTTGGGCTAAGTCCAAATTGATTGTTGAGAATTGAGGGCTAGACTTGGGTCTAGATTGGGCTAGCCTTGGGCTAAATTACCAAAATTTGGGGCTTTTGACCTAGGTTGAAATTAAATGAAATTGAGGCTTCACCAAGGTCAATTGAAGATCAATTTTGATGCTTAGGAATGTTATGAATAGGGTCCAAATTGAGACCAATGGAGTAGGCTATGGGGTTCAATTTGGTGGAACCAAGTCATAGGGCCAAAATTGGGGGTTTTATTTTAGATCAAAATTTGGCTCAAATCATGGGCTAATTGGCCTTTAATTTGATTCAAATTGGTAATATTCAAGGTGAATTTGAGTTTATAATTGAAATTGGGAGAAATTGGGACCAGATTGATGGACATTTGAGGTAGATTTGGGGAGATTGGGGCTTTAAAGGCAAGTTTAGCGGTTTTGGTCAAAATGGTTAAAATGGCCAAATTGGGTCATGTGGTAGTTGCAAAAAGTGAAATTAAGAATATTTGGAATATTTTGGGAATTTTTGGGATTTTTTGGAATTTTGGGATACGGTGGGGTATTTTGGTAATTTAGCATTTTTTTTGTGAGTTTGGGTAATTTGGGTGTTTTCAAAAGGTTTGAAAAGACTTTTGTACAAATTTGGATATTTTGGGTAATTTTTGGAATTTTGGCCAAATTTAGGGTCCTAAGGGTACTTGGGCAATTTGGGGGTTTAGGGACAAAATGCTAAGTTGGGCAATTTGGTAGAGTTGGGGTGCCAACCACCATAAATAAGCTATGGACCAATGGAAATCCCATTTGGGTCCATATGTACTGGTCTTAGCTAAACCCTAGCCTAAGGCCACTGTGTTTAGGGGACCATCTACATAAATCTCCCAAACAATCAAGGGATCAAGGTTAAGAAATTTTGGGTTTGTATTTGTGAGTGAGGTGATTGCTGGTGAGTGCCTTAACTCTAGACCAACATCTGGAGTGAACCCTAAGGTCCAACAGTCCTATGGGAACTCTCCTTAACCTCCCTCATAATGACCTCACCTACTAAGTGCTAGAGGTTAGGACCACTATGTGGAACTTCAAGTTGAGTAAAGAGGAGTTTAGAATTTCTAATGGTGAGGGTACCTTTTTTAATTTTTGAGGAATAGTCAACAGGAATTCCTATGGTTAGACCTTAGGCTAGTAAAGCAAAACACTAGACCTCAACCAAAAATGAGGTCCATAAATGGACCCCCAATAGGTGTGGTGTGCTTGGCAAGCACATCGCACGTATTGGCATTGACCGACGAGATCAACAAAACCATTACAAGCTCCTAAGTCAAGAGACATAGAAGGAGTGTGGGATTGTGTGTGCTATTTGCTTCAGTTGGAAAATATAGCGAGTGAATATTTGATCAAAGTCAAGAAGTAGGGACTCTCTCTAGGGATTCGAAAGTGGGTCCTGAGTTATGAGATTTGAGAAATTTATAAGAGATGGGAGTCACTGTGTAAGTACTAACCTCGGGGTGGGATTTAAAATTCAGGTATTAATTTTAGAAGAGGGTTAGAAGTTAAGGACCGATCATGAAAAGAGAGTAATCAAAAGTCAGGGACTGATTCCAGGATAAGGATTGAAAGTTAAGGATCAATTGCAAGAGAGAGTGTCGAAAGGTAGGGACTGACCTCAAAAGGGTGAATCAGAGGTTAAGGACTGATTCTAAAATGAGAATTGAAAGTTGATGATCAATCTCAAAAGAGAGCGTCAGAAGGTCCCACCTCAGAAGGAGTGAATCAGAAGTTAGGGATTGATTCGAAAATGAGGATTGAAAGGTAGGCATCAATCTCAAAAAAGAAAGCATCGGAAGGTAATGACCGACCTTGAAAGTAGCAAATCAGAAATTAAGGAATTATTTGAAAATAAGAATTGAAATGTAGGGATTAATCTTAAAAGAGAGTGTCAGAAGGTAAGGACTGGCCTCAAAAGTAATGAATAAGAAATTAGGGACTGATTCAAAAATGAGAATTGAAAGCTAGGGACCAATCTCAAAAGAGAGTTTCGAAAGGTAAGGACCGACCTCAAAAGTAGTGAATAAAAAATTAGGGACTGATTTGAAAATGAGAATTGAAAGGTAGAGATCAATCTCAAATGAGAGCGTCAGAAGGTAAGGACCGACCTCAAAAGTAGTGAATCAGAATCAAAGGACTAATTCAGAAATGGGAATTAAAAGGTATAGATCAATCTCAGAAGAGAGTGTCGGAAGGTCGGGACAGACCTAAAAAGTGTGAATCAAAAATTAGAGATTGATTTGAAAATGAGGATCGAAAGGTATGGATCAATCTCAAAAAGAGTGCGTCGGAAGGTAAGGACCGACCTCAAAAGTAGTGAATCAGAAATTAGGGACTGATTCAAAAACGAGAATTGAAATGTAGGGATCAATCTCAAAAGAGAGCATCTGAAGGTAAGGACCGACCTCAAAAGTAGTGAATCAGAAATTAGGGACTGATTCAAAAATGATAATTGAAATTTAGGGATCAATCTAAAAAAAAGAGCGTCGGAAGGTAAGGACCAACCTCAAAAGTGTGAATCAGAAATTAGGGGGACTGATTTAAAAATGAGGATTGAAAGGTAGGAATCGATCTCAAAAGAGAGGGTCGAAAGGTAAGGACTGACCTCAAAAGTGTGAATAAAAAATTAGGGATTGATTCAAAAATGAGAATTGAAAGGTAAAGATCAATCTCAAAAAAAGAGCATCAGAAGGTAAGGACCAACCTCAAAATAAGTGAATCATAAATTAGGAACTGATTCAAAAATGAGAATTTAAAGGTAGGGATCAATAAAAAAAAGACTATCGGAAGGTAGGGATCAACCTCAAAAAGGTGAATCAGATGTTAGGGAATGATTCAGAAATAAGAATTGAAAGGTAAGGATCAATCTCAAAAGATAGCATCAAAAGGTAGGGACCGACCTCAAAAAGGTGAATCAGAAATGAGGGACTGATTCAAAAATGAGAATTGAAAGTAAATAAAGAATTCATGGTGTGGAATTCAAAGATAAGTATTGTATGTAAAGGTTGACATTGTTGAAGAGGATTTGTGAAAATTTGCGAGTTTTTGCGCAAAATATAAAATTCCGCGGGGATGTGAAGAGAGTTAGTGTAGATAAAGATAGTTCTGTTGCGCAAGCAAAGAGTAAGAAACTCCTAAATAGAAAGAATCCACTCAACAGATTTATTTTCTTTTCTTGTTATTTTTATCATATTTAATTTCTCAAAATATGTTTTCAAAATTAGATTTTTGTTGGTTGATTTTTCAAAAAGAGAGTTGTTTTGTTGTTTGTTTATTGGCTATTTTTATTTAAATTTTATTAAATTTTTTTTTTGTCATTTTATTCTTTGTTCATTGTAATTTTGTTCCAACGTGTGGTTCATGGCTTCCATCCATCACACAAAAGGCAATTAACAAAAACACACATTTATGAAAGAAACTTCATTAATCTGCTCCAACAAAATGTTACATATCAAGTGTAGGAAAACACCTCAAAAAGTACAATATGTGAAATGCATCAAAGCACATCCAAAATATCTCATGCCAAGTACACATTATAGGCTGAGCATCTCTGATACATATCACATTGCTGTAATGTAGTAAAGTAAAAAAGTAATCTCCTGATCGTCTATTCCTGATGTGATGAACTCCAGATTGAGCTGACCTTCTAAGCCACGCTTCAGGACAAGAGTTTCCTTCGCATGTGCTCAGAGGTGCAACCCTCTCATAGCTTGTAAGGTAGTAGTTCCTCCAGTTCTGGATCTGGATGAAATCCACGTGGTATTTTGCTGTCGTCCATCCGTCGGAAGGTCACAGACACCATGCGGTGTCACTCTCCTAGAATGCAATACTTGGCGACGTCTGCACCGTTGCCTTGAAGATAAGAACAATCACCGAGCCAACAGGTAGGGGAATCTCCACAGAGCCTCTGAACACACCAGGGCCGACGATGTCAATTTCTTTTCCAAATAAGATCTTACTTTTACTCTTAAATGAGACCACACAAAAAGGCCTCATGAAGTCATGATGATCGATGTGTGGAGGATTGCGATCACCCTCATCGTAGATGTTGATAATACAACTATTTGTAATGCAGGTAGTGGATAAAATAGTCCATCTAACCATTCTTTTGATCATCCACTTTATCATTGGCGGTAGTGGATCTACTTGTTTGTGTTTGAGGATCCAAGGCGGATTCCCTTGTTTATCATTTGTGAAGTTGTAGTAGCAACATCACTAGATGGTAATCCTCCCTTTTCCTCACATCCATTTCCTCGACACAGAATAGGTCCTTTACATAAGTAAACCTGCTCGACCTCTGTCCCTTAGGTCAAAAATGCAGTCAAGAATACTCTGTTCGTCAGTCTCTGAGAAGACTCTGGTATACAATTCTAATCCCTCCAGTATGTTGATGAATTTTCCTTGTACTTCTTCGTAGAACTCAAAGACTCTTTTATTTACTTTGCTCACTTTATAATATTCCACCATACTGGGAGTTGGCAGTTGTCGCGAGTATTTCCTCATTTGAATATCAGTGGAAACCAAAGCTGGTGCTGTCTCTGGCTCTTACAAAATGTATGATTCTGCGTCTGACAGAACGTTTGGCTCTGTATCGCTCGGAAGATACGACTATGCACCCATTGGGACATATGACTCTACTTCTATCAAGTAATCAATAGTCTGAGATCCATCAATTGTAGATGCATATTCCTCTAATGGTTTATAATGTCGTAGGTGTAGGACATTGCAGTCTAAGCACTCCACGAATGCCTCTGCAGCTGATGCTCGTGCAGGTATTTTGACATTACAGGTAGGGCAACCCGTGCACAGAACATCTGAAGCAGGTAGTATCTTTGGCTCTGTAACAAACTCGAACTCCTCATTTGTAGGAGGCTGGCTGGAGGAGGTCTCTTTCATGCCCGGATCATAAATGTGTCCCTCAGGAATAGGGTGAGCAAGTTGTTTGCCTCTTTCTTGCATCTCTTCTCTTCTCATAAGAAAGCTCTCTGCTTTCATCGGCTGGCGTTTCTTTGCTGTGTTCTTCATAGTGGAGAAAATGGTACCCTTTCATTATCAGCAGCAACTAGACCCCCAGTCGGCGTAGCTATCATGGATGGTAAACGGCTTGGCCCCTCCATCAAATCTTGTTTACCATCACGTTCTTTCCTTTCAGTGACGCACTGTCTTTGGTGGCCACCCTTAGTAGTGAGGGCAGCCCTTCCTTTTTCTTATCAATAGACAAAATTCATTAAAGGCCCCTAGTAATCCATGCCGACTTGGTTAATTTCCATGTTGAAATCTATAGTGCCGCCCTATGAAGCCATTTCTTCATTTAGTGCGAGATTCCAACCTTATTTAAAGGAAAAGATCAGTCTCTGACTTGACACTTCTTTGCAGACGATAGGAAAAATGTTAGTGGGCTAAAAATTAGCATGAGCAAGAACAAAATAAAGTATTTCTTAAAGGAAATTTTTTTTTTATTTTAGTGAAGAGATCGTTTATTTATGTGAGAATTTTGTTTAAATTAGCAGCATATTAAGTTTGAAAAGAGAAAATTGAGGTGTGTAATTTTCACAAAACTCTTTTTTTTTTTATTATGTGAGGTTAATTTTGTTACAAAAATTTTTGACTCGGTCACAGACTTTTGGCCACATAGATAACCCCAAAACAATCAAAATTTCAAAATTTCAAATCAAGGGAAGACAAGCAGTTTCAAGTTGTGTAGTATGTCTTCAGATATCGTCCGTTGATTGGTAGCTGGTAAACTCCTCATGCGTAAACCTCTTCAATGACAAATGGTCCCTCCCTAGTTGGCTTAAATTTTCCACCTATCTTGCGGCGTGCAAGAATAGGCCTTTTGAGTACGAGGTTAAGGTCACCAACATTAAATGTCCTTGCGCGGACCAATTTTTTATGAGCTTGTACCATCATTTCATGATAAAGTTTCAGATGTTGTTGTGCTTCAAGTAATTTTCTTTCCAGACTCTCTAGTTCCTCGAGCCTAAGCTTTTCACTTTCTTCTATTGTTAGTTGGTTGGCGACAGCGACTCTGATAGACGGTATCTGTATTTCTAACGGTAGAACGACCTCAGACCCGTACATGAGCATGTAGGGTGTACACTGAGTGGGAGTCCTTAACATCATCTGGTAGGCCCATAATGCTTATAAATGTTTGTTGTGTTGTCGGCGCTATTTTTGGTTGGTTTATGAGGAGTTACCCATAAGAAGTTGTCGGCTGCCGCAATTGAAATTCCGTCGCCCACTTCAGAAGGACGTTGAACTATGACATTAAACTGACCCCATATTTTTCATAGTTAAAAAATGAAAAGAGCGCTGTACCTCAAACCCTGTATCTATCCCGAAGGACAAATACAAGACTTGAGGACAAGGCTCGATCAAATTAACTAAGGAAAGTATGACATCCATTTGGTTTGTGAAACCTTTATATTTGCCGACAAGTTCCTTTATTTAATATAAAGGATTAAATAGAGTTTATATTAAGTTGGGTTCAGACATGTTATAAGGGAAAGCCCCTATAGTTAATTACATCCTAAATGACCAAAGTCACTTAAGAAGACTCGTATTTAATATAAAAGATTAAATAGGGTTTATATTAAGCTGGGTTCGGACATGCTTCATATAAGGGTACCCCTATAGTTAATTACATCTTAAATGACCAAAGTCACCTAAGAAGACTCTCGATAAAAATTCCCCTATAGTTAATTACATCTTAAATGACCAAAGTCACCTAAGAAGACTCTCGATAAAAATCTAGCCTATAGTTAATTACATCTTAAATGACCAAAGTCACTTAAGAAGACTCTCGATAAAAGTCAAGAAAGTAGTTAATTACATCTTAAATGACCAAAGTCACCTAAGAAGACTCTCGATAAAAATCATGAAATATTCTTAAATGACCAAAGTCACTTAAGAAGACTCTCGATAAAAATCAGGAAATATTATCTTCAAAGAATTTTAAAGGGTAGGAATTTTCAATTTAATCAGACGTAGAGGTGTGAAAGGGGATTTGTTCAAATTTGGAATATTTTATTGTAGAATCCAAAGGAGGAAGAACTAAGGGATGTCATGGATTCTAGAGGAGAACCTCGGTGACTTCCCTAGCTATCCTAATGTTTGGCTTCAAGTTAGAGGAGAAAAATTTAAGTGTTTCATCCTGCCAATTTTATTAGTTAGGGCTTACATTTGTGTGAATAATCACACAATTAGCCTGAATAAATATGAGGATTTAGGTCGTGACAAACGATAACCTCAGAATCCTAAGACGAGTTAGGGCTTATATTGTATAGCAGGGATATACAAAGACCTAATGATATGGTGACGATTTATGCTGCATAAGCAAGCAACCTTGAAGTCATATGGCTTCATTGTTTAAGTCTAAGGAAGGAAGATTGGTTTAGCTGGGGAAGACGGGTTTTTCTGTTGAAGATGGCCATGCTGCCCACCATGTTATCTCCAATTACCTCACCGCAAGGAGTTTGAGTTTTCTAGTGTGTCAAGTTATAAGGCATGCTAGCTCCAAGCTCCTCGCCGCGATGAGTTTGAGTTTTCAAGTGTGTCAAGTTATAATGTCAAATCAGGTGGCCCTATGGTTAAAGTTCTTTAAATTTTATGAGGGCATATTAAAGTTGATTAGAGCAACAATGGTTAGGATCCTACGGTTCCCTCGTTCCGGCACCACAATTTTCTATTGGATTCACTTAGCCAAAATGAACTTATTAAACTCAACTTAATGAGTTCTATAATTTCATTTAGACCGTGAGAAGTCTTGTTAGCAACTGTAGATTACTTCCTCCGAGGGAGTCTCGATCATCCGATAGTGTGATGTTTGTGATTAAATTTTGAGTTGTTTTATATTTTGAATGTTGTGGGGGTGAATTTTATCTTGGTTGATTTTAATTTTGGTTTTGGTTTTAGTATTGTGGCTATCCTGATAGTTTTAGTTTTTCATGCAAATTTTTATAAGCACAAAAGTACAGTATGAAAGTACAAGAAAGACAACGCTGAAAACTGTAAAAGCGTACCTGGCGAGTCTTCTCGTTCCACTACCCGAAACTTAAAATGCATGTTAAGGCATTTTATAGAGAGCAGAAAAAGTAAGGTTTTGGTAGTTTTCCTAAATCTATGTTGTATTGTGGTGAGTCCTTAAAAGTTTAATTAAGGATGACTTCATTGCGCAAAGTATATTAAGTCTAATAGACCTCTGAGGTATCCAACAAGTTAGGAGGAGGAAGCAGGTCCATGCCTCCATCTCACCAACTAATGAAAAGCCTCGAGTCCACTTAAACTTATTTTGTTGCATAATGCTTCATCCTGTGAATACTCTAATGCTTAGTGAACATTGATGTCTTAATTATCCCTAAGAAAGGGGTAATTATCATTTATTATTTTATTTGATTATGTGAGTGAATTTCCTTAAAGGGCAAGTTGGTGTAACCTGAACACTTAGCTAATTTTTTTTAATTAGTCTTTGTGATGTTTCAAGGATGTTTGATTATATTATGTTTATTTCTCTAATTCTCATTTAGTCAATTTTGATTTGACCTTAGTCACCGCTAAGCCTTTAAGACCTAGGTGAGTGTCTAAATTAATTTTGAAAAGGTTAAGCTTTAAGTGTTCATGATTCATAATTTGAAAAATTTATTTGAAAATCAAAATAGGGGTATTAAATTGATTAATTATTGACTTCAAATGTCATACCTCTAAGTCCATGATCATTTAATTTTCTTAAACTTCTAAATTATAATAATTTAGAAATTTATAAACTTAATTAAGAAAGTGAGATTGGTTTTTACCAATTTACCCCTTGTGTTCCAAACATCAAATAGATTGATTAAGACCTGAGGTTGCCCATTTTTCTCCTTGACTTAAGCCTAAATGTTATTTAAGGCAAAATTTTCAAAAATTACACATTTGCCCCTAAGGCTCTAACACTTCATAATTTGTCAAATTCAATTCAAATGACTTTTAAATTCTTATCTTACCTCATTCATGGGTCAATGAATACATCAGAGTAGAAAATGTGATTTCAGAATTTAATTTATTTTATATATTTATTTTCATGAAAAAATAAGATTTTTCAAAAAAAATTAATAACTTGACCAAGGTAAATTCTAATCCTCTGAAAATTTTACTGCACGTAGACTTAGACCAGAGAAGCCTTTGCACCAAATTTCATGATTTTTTGAATTTTATTTGAATTTTAAGAATTATCTTAAGTTCTGTCGTATTTATTAAATATAAAATATTTTAACTAGTGAAAATTAAGTTTTATATTTTTCAAAAGTCTCCCGAAGGTCAGAGAACCTAGAGAAGAAAATTTTATATATTTATGGATTTTNTAGCACACCTCCCATGGCCGTGGAGGTGAGTTTTTATAAAAATGGCCATGGGGTGGCTCTCAGGGCACAAGTATGGGTGCATTGTGGTGCTTAGGTGGAGGGCAGATGAGCTCTTCAATTTGATTTGGATGAGCTGGCCTCTAAGTTTGATTTGGGTTAGGTTCAATGGGTTGGCTCTTGGTTTTGAGCTTTTCTGGCCACGAGGCTGGCCGGCCGGCCAGGGGGAGGTGGCTAGGTCAGGGAACCCAGGGGAATATGTCACAGCAATTTAGTGCAATAATACCTAATTTTGGTAAGGATATCTTAAGCACTTGCATTTTTTAATATAATATCCCTTAATTTGGGGAGCCTTTGGTCCATGACATGATTTAGGTGGTTTCCTAATGTTTGGACTGGTCACTAAGTCCGCCTAATGGCTGGGGTGGAGTTAATTTGGTGACTTTTGGGTGGTTAGGTCACATTTAGTGCATGGGTCCAAATGGGTGCGAATGACCAAATATTGAGTTTGGTCTAGGTTAGCCATGTCAATTGGTCCAATTAATTGTTGCATCTGGTGTAGATGATCATAAGGAAAAACTTTGGTGAAGGATGGAAGTGTTTTTGAGTTCAATTGAAGGAGCAATTTGAGGGAATTTTGAACTTTAATAAATTTGGTAATGTTGGGCTAGGCTTGGGTTTAGCTTGGGTTAGCCTAGGGATAAGTCCAAATTGATTATTTTAAATGGTCAATAGAGACCTCATGAAGAGTTTTCAACATGAATTGGATGCCAGTTTAGAGGTTAAGGATATCAATTGGGTGAAATTAGGGGACTTAGTCAATTTGGGGCTAAATTTGGGAATTTTCGATTTAGGCCAAAATCAAATGGATTTGAGGCTTCAACAAGGCCAATTGATGGTTGATTTTGATGTATAGTAATGCTATCAAGATTTTTTAACATTAATTAGGGACAATTGACTAGGCTATGGGTTCAATTTGGTGAGATTAGGTCGTATGGTCAAAATTGGGGTTTTGACCTAAATCAAAATTGGGCTCAAATCATGAGCCAACTAAGCTTAGATTTGGTTTAGTTTGATCATATCAAAGGTAAATTTGAGTTTAATATTGTAATTGGGGCTAATTGAGATCAAATTGATGGACATTTGGGTTGAATTTGGGGAATTTGGGCCCTCAAAGGCAAATTTCAGGGTTTTGGTTAAAGATGGTCAAATTGGCCAAATTGGGTCATGTGATAGTTGAAAAAAATGAAATTGGGAATATTTGTGATTTATTGAGATTTTTTGGGAATATTTGGAATTTTTGAGATTTTGGGTTATGGAGGGGTATTTTGGTTATTTGGGGGTGCTTTAGGGGTAAAAGGCCAAGATGGGTATTTTGGTATAGTTGACGTACCAACAAGCCATGGACCAATGGAAACCCCATTTTGGGTCCTCTACATAGTGGTCTTAGCCATACCATAGCCCTAGGGCTAGTAGGTTAAGGGGATCATCAACATGAGTATCCCAAAATATCAAGGGACCTAGGCTAGAAATTTGAGTTCAGGGCTGTGAGTGATTGTGGCTGCAGATAAGTGTAGTGAGTGCCTTATCTCCAGACCAACCCCCAGGGTCAACCTTATGGTCCAACAGTCCTAAGGGTGACTTATCTTGAGTTTCCCCCATAGTGACCCTACCTACTAAGTGTTGGAGGTTAGGAACAATATGTGGAACTTTAAGTTGAGTAAAGAAGAGTTTGAAATTTTTAGTAGTGAGGGTGCCTTTTCTAGTTTTGTAAGAATATTCAAAAGGAAAATCCTATTGCTAGACCTTAGGCTACTAAAGAGGAAAAACGAAACCTCAACCCAAAGTGAGGTCAACAAATGAACCCCCTATAGGTGTGGTGTGCTAGGCAAGCACACCGCGCGTATTGGCGTTGACTGACGAGATCAACAAAAACCAATATAAACTCCTAAGCAAACAGACCCGGAAGTACATGTAGAGTTGTGTGTGTGATTTATTTCTGTTGAGTAATTATCAAGTGAGTGTTTAATCAAGTCAAGAAGTAGGGACTCTCACTGGGCATTGGAGAGTGGACTTTAAGTTATGAAATTTCAAAGATTTCCAAAGGATGGGAGTTAGTATGCCAGTGCTGACCCCGAGGTGGGAATTGAAATTTAGATATTAATTCAAAATAGAGAGAGAGTTAAAATGTAATGACTGACCTCAATTGGAATGAATCAGAAATATAGGGCTGATTCAAAAATGTGAATTGAAATGTAGGTCAATTCTCAAAAGAGAGTGTCAGAATATAAGGACTGACCTCGAATGTAATGAATCCAAAATGTAGGACTAATTCGGGAATGAGAACAAAAATGTAGGTTTATTCTTAAAAGAGAGTGTCGGAATGTAAGGAACGACCTCGAATGTAATTAATCTGAAATATGTAAATGAGAATTAAAATGTATATCAATTTTTAAAAGGGAGTGTCAGGATGTAAGGACCGACCTCGAATGTAATGAATCAGAAATGTAGAACTGATTTGGGAATGAGAATTGAAATGCAGGTCAATTATCAAAAGAAAGTATCTAAATGTAAGGACCAACCTCGAATGTAATGAATCAGAAATATGAAAATGAGATTTGAAATGTATATCAATTCTCAAAAGAGAATGTCGGACTGTAAGGACCGACCTCAAATGTAATGAATCAGAAATAAATTCTCAAAAGAGAGTGTCGGAATGTAAGGACCGACCTCGAATGTAATGAATCAGAAATGTTGAATTCTCAAAAGAAAGTGTCGGAATGTAAGGTCCGACCTCAAATGTGAAGAATCAGAATTTAAGACAAAAGAGAGTGTTGGAATGTAAGGACCGACCTCGAATGTAATGAATCAGAAATGTAGGACTGATTCGAGAATGAGAATTAAAATGTATATCAATTCTCAAAAGAGAGTATCAGAATATAAGGACCGACCTCGAGCGTAATGAATAAAAAATTTGAAAATGAGAATTGAAATGTATATCAATACTCAAAAGGGAGTGTCGGAATGTAAGGACCGACCTCGAATGTAATGAATTAGAAATGTAGGACTGATTCGGGAATGATAATTGAAATGTAGGTCAATTCTCAAAAGAGAGTGTCGGAATGTAAGGACCGACCTTGAATGCAATAAATCAGAAATGTAGGACTGATTCGAGAATGAAAATTGAAATGTAGGTCAATTCTCAAAAGAGATTTGGTAGTGTTGAATTTATAGAAATGTATCATGTGAAAAAGGTTGATCCTGTTGAAGGAGATCTGTAAAGCTTTTTGTGTTTTTTGTGCAGAATGTGAAATTCTATGGGGATGTGCAGAGAGTTAGTGTAGATAAAGATGATTGTGTTGCGCGCACAATGAGTAGGAAATTCTGAAAACGGAAGAATCCACTCAGTAGGTTTGTTTTATTTTCTTATTGTTTTTATCACATTTAATTTTTCAAAATATGTTTTTATAGTCTTAATTTTAATTGGTTCATTTTAGAAAGAAATTTGTTTCGTTATTTATTCATTTGTGATTATTTTTCATTTATGTTTTATTTATTGTTGAAGATTTGTTTTTTCATTCTTTGTTCATTGAAATTCTGAACCATCACATGGTTCACGGCTTTCATCCATCGCACAAAAAGACAACTGACAAAAAGGCACAATTTGAGAGAAATTTCCATTAATTTGCTCCAAAAGAGATGTCATAAATTAGACATAGGTTAATGCCTCAAAAGGTACATTGTGTAATCCATGTCGAAATACATTGAGAATCATCTTATGTTGTGAATACATCATAGACTGCATATATAAGATACATGTCATGCTGTTAAAAGAAAGAAAGTGAACCCTCTGTACCAGGTATGTTGAGCTCCCGATCAAGAAGACCTTCTAAGTCATGCTCTAGGATAAGAGTTCCCTTCGCATGTACTTAGAGGTACAACCTTCTCACAGCTCGTACAAAAATAACTCCTCCAATTCTGGGTATTGTTTGAATCCATACGGTATTTTACTATAATCCATCCTGTGGAAAGCCACAGACACCCTACGGTGTCATACTTCTGGAATGCAATGTTTATCAACGTCTGCACCGTTGCCCTTGAGAACAAGTACTGAACTGAATGGAATAGGAATCTCCACAGAACCTCTGAATTCACCAAGGCCGATGATATTGATTTCTTTCCTAAATAGAATATTGCTTTTACTCATGAACAAGACCGTGCAAAATGGCCTCACAAAATCATGATGATCAATGTGTGGGGGAATGCAATCATGCTCTTCATAAATGTTAATGATGCAACTGTTGGGAATGCAAGTAACAGGTAGAATATTCCACTTGACCATTCTCTTGATCATCCATTTTATCATTGGTGGCAATGGATCCACTTGGTTGTATCTGAGGATCCCAGGTGGAGTCTCCTGTATGTCTTTCGTGAAGTTGTAGCAACAGCCGCATTGGATGGTGACTCTTCCCTTCCCCTCATTCATTTCTTTGGCTCGAAATATTTTCTTTCCATGAGAGGGCCCGCTCGGCCTCTGTCTCTTAAATCAAAGATATAGTCCAAAATGCTTTTCTCATCATTTTCAAAAAAAACCCTGGTATATAGCTCCAGGCCTTCCAGTATATTGACGAACTTTCCATGAACTTCATCATAAAACTCAAATTCTCTTTTATTTACTCTACTTATCTTGTAGTATTCTACCATACCAGGGGTTGGCAGCTGTCACAGGCATTCCTTCCTTCAAGCATCGTCGGGAACCCAATCTGGTGCTGATCAATCCGGAACATGAGATTCAGCATCTAGTGGGATGTATGACTCTGGGATCCACGGTACATGCTGATCTGTCCCCAGCTGGATATATGGCTCATCTGTTGCGAAGTCTGAATTCTGAGACCTGTTAGTGCTTGAAGTGTATTCTTTCAATGTACTGAAGTGTTGTAAATGCATAACGTTACAATCCGGGCATTCTACAAATGCGCTCGTGACTGATGTCCCGACAGGTACCTAACATTGCATGTTGGGCAACCCCTGCATAAGATATCTGGAACTGAGAGCATATGTGATTCTGTCACAAATCCTGACTCTTCATCCGTAGTGGGCAGGCTGGCAGAAGTTTCTCTCAGACCTAGGTCGTAAATATGTCCCTCATGAATTGAGGTAAGACAATTGTTCACGTCTCTCTGGCCTTTGCATTCCTGTCGCAGAAAGGCTCTCTGCTTCTTTCAGCTGGCATTTCTGCGTTGCATCCTGCGGAGTGGAGTATTCGCTAATCGTTCATTACAGGCGGCTATCAGGTACCTTGCTGGAGTAGCTACCATTGAGGCAAGCGGCATTGAGCAACATCAGGTTTCATAGTAGGTTTTTAGGTATCGTCCATTTATCGGTAACATGGGTCTTTCACCTGGAAGTCCACTAACTGGCAGGTTCCTCATGTATAGACCTTCTCAACAATAAATGGTCCCTCCCAAGTTGGCTCGAATTTTCCACCTATTTTGTGGTGTGCAAGAATAGGTCTTTCGAGCACAAGTACAAGGTCACCAACTTTGAATGTCCTTCGGTGGACAAATTTGTCATAGGCTTGTACCATCTTTGCCTGGTAGAGCTCCAAATGTTGTTGGGCTTCTAGTCATTTTCCCTCGAGACTCTCCAGTTCTTCAAGTTTGAGTTTTGCATTTTCTTTCATTGTGAGTTGGTTGGCAATGGCGTCTCTGAGAGATGGTGCCTGGATTTCTAATGGTAGCACGGCCTCGACCCTATACAAGAGCGCATATAGTGTACACTGAGTGGGAGTCCTGCAAGTCGTCCGGTTGGCCCACAAGGCTTCTAATAGTTTGTTGAGCCAATCCCTTTTATTTTCATCCAGTCTTTTCTTTAAAATCCATACCAGTGTCTTGTTGAAGCAGCCCAGACCATTTGTTCTGAGTGTTTTCTTCAAAATCTGTACCAGTGTCTTTTAAAAGCTTCAGTCAGACCATTTGCTCTAGCATAGTAAATTGTAGAGTATCTCCAATCTATCTCATGTCTTCTGACGAAATTGTTGATCTTTGTACTATTGAAAGTTGTCCCATTGTCAGAGATTATTCTTCACAGTGCTCCAAAATGGTAGACAATTTGGCTTTTAAAAAATTGAAGGACATGTTGTGCCATAACCTCACGTAACAGTACTGCCTGCCCATTTTGAGAAGTAATCTGTAGCGACAAGTATAAACCAGTGTCCTCTGGAAGATGGAGGGTCTATCGGACCTATTATGTCAGTGCCCCAACACTCGAATGACCATGAGGCAACAATTGGGTGTAGCACATTTGGAGGCTGGTGTAAGACCACCCCATGCACTTGGCATTGGTGACTTTTTTTGGTTGTATCCATGCAATCAGACATCATTGCTGACTAATAATACCCGAGTCTTTTGATCTTCATTTTCATTGTTGGCCCTGACTGGTGAGCACCACACAATCCGGCATGTACTTCTTTGACAATATTCTGTGCTTCGTCTCTGCTCAAACACCGTAGCCACATCTGGTTGAATGATCTTCCGTAGAGAACATTTCCTATCTGGGTGTAAGACAAAGCCCTCTTTATGATGTGGTGCGCCTCAAACTTCTTTTCTGGTAGCTTTTCAGCATGCAAATATTCTATTAGTGGCTTGCGCCAATCTTTGTTGATCTTAACAACTGTATTTATTGTTTCTTCTTTTTCAAGCTCGTGTAGAGTTTTGAAGTCCTTTTGAGGCAAGACTCATCTTCCTTGCACCGTGACTTTGATGGAATCCTCCGAGGGACATGATATTTTCATAGCGAGTTTTGCTAGAGCGTCGGCATGGGCATTATCTCCCCGAGGAATCTGGTAGAAATTCACCTTNGATAGAGCTATTCTGAATTTTTGTATTCAGAATAGTAGAACTATAAATGTGGGGAGAATAATTCTTAAGAATGTATTGACTAAAGCAAGGAGTGAGACTAGTGGAGGTCTAGAACATCCTGGACTTATCTATGCAATTTGTAAACTCTCTGGAGTAGAATTTGGAGATGAAGAATGAGTTTATCCTATGAAACCCATTAGTAAGACTAATCTAAATACTTATGAATCCCATGAGAAATGGAGAACTGGGAGTAGAAGTCAAGAACCTTCTACTAGTAGAGATGTCCCTTCTACAAGTTATGACCTTCCACCTTCTAGTTCCCCTACCCTCTCTGATTTGATGAATGAGTTGACCTTGCAGCAAAAGAGCATAGAATTGATAAGTGAAAGGATTGGAGGTAGAACGCCGACATGATTATGATAGTGAGTACCTTAAGAGGCATTCAAATTTTGAGATAGCTTATTATGAAGCTCAGGCCCGACACTACAGAGGTGAGCCTGATGTTACTTTTTCTGAGTGCCCCCGGTATACTCAGTATCATCCCTTATTATGAAGCTCAGGCCCGACACTACAGAGGTGAGCCTGATGTTACGTTTCCTGAGTGCTCTCGATATGCTCAGTATCAACCCAATCCATCTGCTGATTAAGGAGATGAAGATATAGCTTGGGATTTTGATATAGAATGAAATTGATGTACTTATGTTTGTATTTTTTTTATTATTTTATTTTTATTTAATCTTTTTGTAATAGAAATGGATGTTTGTGTATTTGAACTTTCACTTTTATTATTTTGTTGCACTTGAATGATTTTAATTGTTATAAAGTCAGTGTTATAGTTAAATATGCATGTGTAGTTTAATAGATGTTGAGTAAAATTGTGGATTGTAATGTAATTTTTGTTTCGCAGTTTAGTTTTAATTGTTTAGTATTGTGTTGTTAGGAAATGTTGTGCTTATTTAATGTTTTAGTTTTATACTTATTTCAAAATTTCATTACCTGTAATGTAATGTGATTTTTATTTTCGCATTTTAATTGTAATTGTTTTGTTTAGTTTTGTGTTAGTGTTAGGAAATATTGTGCTTGTTTATATTTCAGTTTTATATACTTATTTCAAAATTTCATTACCCAGAAATTCCTCTAATGATTTATATGTGTAGAAAGCTCCTAATATTACTGACCAGGTGAAGTAAAAATTTGAGAAGGCTTGCAAAAATTTCAGAATAATAAAAATGCCTACAATACTAAGGTATGATTTATATTTATAATTTTTCTTTGCACCTGTATTATTTCATATTTAAAAATTTAAGTTTGGGGGAGGGAAGAAAAAGATTAACTATTAGATGTCCTCTATTTCAATATTTTTAAAAATTATTTATATGATTTCGTGTAGTGAATTTAATTCAGGTAACTATATTTTTGTTACTATTTAAATATTAAGTAGATTTAAATAAATATTTTTGTAATGAAAATTAATTTTTGTAACTTAAGATATTTAGTAAAAGAGAATAAGATTATAATTAACTATTTAAAGTAAAGGAAATTATATTTTGAAGTATTAAGAATCTGGAAATTCATTTAAGAAGAAAAGATTGGAGCTCAATGATGTAAAAACTATAAAATATTTATAAGGTAAAGAAATGGTTTGAGTTTCAAATTTAGGGAAAAAAAGTGAAGTTCAAAATCATTAATGGCTATCCAGATATAGTAATCCTCACTTGAAAAAGGAAAAAGAAATGATTGAAAATAATTTCTGAAAAGTTAAGTTTGGGGGATTTTGAATCATAACTTACCACTATGGCCTACATGACCTACAATGAAATAAGTGGTCCACAACTTATGCAAGCCCCATCTCTAACCTTTTGTGGCTTAAGATGTTATCATGGCTCACGCAACTCCAAACCTTTGTCTCTGCGGATGTCGGCACTATTTTGGGTGTGGTGGAGTTGCCCATTGGAAGTTGTCGATCACCAGAATCGAAATCTCGTTACCCCCATATATATATAGTTTAAAAATATGAAATCCCGTCGCCCCCAGAATCAAAATTCCGTCGCAACTATATATATATATATATATATGTAGTTTGGAAAAATATGAAATCAAATCGACCCCATATTTTTTATAGTTTAAATGAAAGAGCTTTATACCTCAAACCACGTATCTATCCCAAAGGGTAAACACAAGAATTGAGGAAGAGGCTCAATAAAATAAACTAAGAAATATATGACATTTATTTGGTATGTGAAAACACTTTTATTTGCCGAAATGTTCCTCTATTTAATATGAAGAATTAAATAGGGTTTATATTAAGCTAGGTTCAGAAAAGCTTCCTATAAGGACAAGCCCCTATAGTTAATTACATCTTAGATAACCTAAGCCACTTAAGAAAACTCTCGATAAAAATCAGGCAATATTATCTTCAAAAAGGTCAAAAGGATAGGACTTTTCAATGAGATTGGACAAAGAGATGTGAAAGGGGAATGATTCAAATTTGGAGCATTTTATTGTAGAGTCCAAAGGAGGATGAATTAGGGGATGTCATAGATCTAGAATCATAAGACGAGTTAGGGCTTATGGCGACTCCGCTGGGAACAAGCTTTTCTCCCCATTTAAATTAAGAAATATTATCTTCATATATCGGTAAGGAGTTCATGTCCCTCATTTACCAAATTACCCTTCTTCCGTTGACATGCTCCACCCATTTCTTTCTTGGGTAAGTACGGTCAACTCCTTCGGACTTTAGGACTATCTGTTCAACCACCTTTGAACAGAGAGGTTCAGAAGTTCATTAGAACTTTTAATCTTCATGTGGGGTCGGACCCCAGTAGGTGTGTTGGTGGACTAGTTCCACCTAGGCATTGTTCGTTGATAATTTAGTTCCACACTAGGTCCTAAACATTTCACATCTCCTTTTCGAGTCCGATTTGCTATTTTTTAAATTAAATCAAATTGTGTCTTGTTGTACGCACTTTAAAATTTTATTATATTAATCAACTTCTTTCCACTTTTAAACTACTTTTACTAAAATTTTAAAATCCCTACAAACTAAATAAAAACTTACCTGGTCTACAGATTGACCTCTGTTAATTTTAGTGCCCGCACTAGGATTACAAGGTATTTGCCAAATAGCTAACCCTAGAAATTTATTTTTTTAAAGTTTCTGCAATGGCGTGCCCAACGCTAACTTATTCCTGCGACCTGCTAACAAGTCGCAATGCTCGTGATGTCGTTCCCACCATCAAATTTGGAGCCAGATTTGAAGATCTCAAGGTCATCCTCGGGAAAGCTCCATTCGTCGTGATAAAAGTCACCGCTCCAAAAGTCCAAGAGTCGTCTGCTGAATTTAAGCTAAACTACCTTTAGGAATTTCCTTCTTATAAGAAGGTCAAGACTGTTGTCGTCACGGCACCTACAGAGTCTGTTGTTCCCGCTGCTGCTAAGCGAAAAGAAGATAATCATTGAAGACCCGACTTATGGGTTGGTTATCGCAATCAGTGTTTGAAATCGGATCAAGTTCGAGGACTTTCCCGTTAACCCGAGACCAAAGGAGAAACTGCAACAGGAAAGTTTGGAGGGCTATTAAAGCCCAGACTCCTAAAGAGGTACCTGTTGATGAAAATCCTCACTAGAAGGAGTCAGGATTATAGGAGGCTTATCCACTTCTGCGAGGAAGTAGATTTCACCCTTTAATGGATACCAATGGGTACAAGAGTATCCAGAAGATCGCCACTATGTTACCATCACTTCATGGACATAGTGTGGAGAGAAAGAAATCTACTCCTATCACCCGAGTCAGTTCAGTTTTCAAGAGGCTAGCTGTCAAATAAGGCTGTTCAATTAGTGAACTACTTAAAAGAGTGGGACATGCAGTATCTCCTCGCATGAAGAAAGAAATATTAAAGGACATCAAACCTGCCAAATGATCTAGAAAGTCAACTGAAAATCTGCCTGCTCGCATTCCTGTCTAGTTTCGCTTAGGAAGCAAAGTTGATACTGCTATTGTCACCACCGATTCTATCGTTACTAGGACCTCAGGTTGTCGACCAGTTAAGTCACTTCTGGGTCTGGGAATTCTACCAATCACCCACCTCAAGGATGTTCCTAAAGTTCTAAAGGAAAATATGAAGAGACTACCCAGTAGTGTATTTAGTCTGCGCCATGAGGAGCATACTTCTCCTGGACATGTCGATGTCTCTGCTAAGACACTCCATCTCAAGACATCACCGTCAAAGAAAAAGATGAGGATACCCAAGATTGTTGTACCGATACAGTCCAGTAAGCTTGGAGGGCAATATCATTGAATGAAGCCAAGGTCCGAAGAATCTGACATTGTCGCAGCAATTGCCAGCTAGATGGAAGAAGTCCAACAAGGTCCTCCAGATATTAAGACAATCTGAGAGATGATAATTAAAGAAAAGGTCAAAAAGCTTAAGGTTGAGATTTCTAAATTAGCCTAAGAACGTGGAGTTTTCATTTATGATGAAGATTTTGACTTCAATGATTACCTCGAGGAAGATTTCATGGATATCCATGTCATCGAGACCAGGGCCACTGCATCTGTGCATGATGCTCAACCTCTCGTCGAAGAGAACACTATAGATGAGTTGCGTAGGGTTATCTTCTTAAGGGATGAGAAAGTTAGCCAACTGAAAAAAAGGATAGAAGAGATGGTTGCAGCCATGACAGTCATGACCACAGTTTAAGGATAATATCAAGTACCATAGTTAGTCTCTTTAGAGATAAACCAACCAAAAATTATACATATCATGAACGAAAGGAGGGAAGTTGCCTCAACAAATAGAGATGAGAAACAAAAGAAGGATTCTCCATCAAGTTTCATGCCAGAAAAGGAATTTAAACAAATGGTCGAGCAAGTTCAGGAGGCCTTAGCCCAATCTAAGTGTGGTGCATTAGTTTCAAAAGGTAGACCTTACCCAGAAGAGTTTCATGACTTACCCTTCCCTAAAGGCTTTGTGTCCCCAAACTTTAAGATATTTGATGGTACTGGAAATCTCAGACAGCATGTAGCACATTTTTTAGCCAGTTGTGGCAATACCAGAGGTAACAAAGCCTTGCTTTTCTGTCAGTTTGTTAGCAGCCTGTCAGGAATCGCTTTTGATTGGTATGTTGATTTACCCAACAAATCAGTTAAGACATTCGCCGAGTTAGAACAACTATTCGTGAAAAGATTTTTCGGAGCACAACATCATGTGTCTATTAGAGATCTCATGATGGAAAAGCAAAAGCCCAACGAGACTTTAGTGGACTATATTTTGAGGTGGAGAAACCTTAGCATGAAATGTGAACTTTAGCTACAAAAACGTCACGCAATTGAGATCTTACTCAAAAGCATCCATGGGACAGTAGCTTTCATGCTCAAGGGACTCACCATTAAATCTTTTGAGAAGCTACTTAGCAAAGCTAGCAGTCTTCAAGAAGAAATCAAACATATGGATTCACATGAGAAATCTAAGGTAATTAGGGTATTTGAAAAGAAGTCAGGAACAATGGCAACTGTCAATAAAGGAAAACAACAAATGAAGAGACATGCATAAAATCCTCGTCAGTCATTGATACACCTAAAATATATAGTAATTTTTGAAACATTTATATACCTATTTTTGAGATATTAAGCTTTAATGGAAGGTATTTTTGTGTTTTTCTTGCAGATAGAAGTAAAAATGAAAAAAATGCTTAAAAGAGTGAAAAAAGATTAAATTTAAAGCAAGAAGGTGAAAAATTGTGCAAAAGAGTTTTGGTGCCTAAGCGCCAAATCCGGTGCTTAAGCAACAGTTAAAAAAAGAAGGCCGCGCCTAAGCGTCGAGACCCCGTGCTTAAGCACCAGTGGCAGTTACTAGATGAGTAAAATTGGTTTTCACAAATTTTGAAGAGGATTTTGTGGCACACATTGGCTTAATAACCACCATGAACGAAAATTATCATGAAAGGATGCATCTCTTGGGAAAGCAAGACACATTTTGAAGAGATCCCAAGGCACCTCTTGGAAAACTATAAAAGAAAGAAGAGAGAACTTAGAAAAGAGTCTTAAAAATATTGGCAAGTTTTAAAAGTTCTTTTCTGGGGAGTTAGTTTGGAGAGATTTTAAGGAACCACTTTTTATTATTTTGTTTTAAGAGATTGTAAAAGCGAAAAGATTCAAAAGAACTTCAAGAGTTTGGTGGAGGACTTGAGATAAGTTTTTATCTTTTTATTTTAAACTACTTTTGGTTTTAATTGAGACTTTTTGTTGGTTTGACAATGATTTCTTCTTTTAAACTAAAGTGCAATTTTATTTTCTCCATGGATTCTGAGTAGTTTTCCTTATATTTCTTCTTAAAATGATTAGTAATTAAGTTTTGGATGGAAGATGTGGAGAGTATTGATCTTTAATGTTGGAAGTAGTTATATTGATTTTAGTTTTGGATGGAAGTTGTGGAGAGTATTGATCTTTAATGTTCGAAGAAGTTGTGATGATTTAAATCAATGCACTTCATTTACTTCTTGATTTGGCCAATCCAGATGTTAAAATTTGTTGTGAGAACATGATTAAAAGTGTTGGATGAAAGTTATGGAGAGTATTGATCTTTAATGTTAGAAGAAGTTGTGATAATTTAAATCCATGTTTCATTTACTTCTTGATTTGGCCAATCCATATGTTAAAATTTGTTGTGAGAACATGTAAGAATCAGATCATTTACTTCTTGATTTGACCAATCCAGATGTTAAAATTTGTTGTGAGAACATGTAAGAACTGAGCCGACCATTTACTTCTTGATTTGGTCTATCCAGATGTTAAAATTTGTTGTGAGAACATGTAAGAACCAGACATTTACTTCTTGATTTGACAATGTTGGAAGAAGTTGTGATGATTTAAATCCATGCACTTCATTTGCTTCTTGATTTGGTCATTCCTAAATGTTAAAATTTGTTGTGAGAACATGTAAGAACCGGGCTGGTATTGTCTTTCGGGGCCAATCCAGATGTTAAAATTTGTTGTGAGAACATGTAAGAACCGGGCTGGTATTGTCTCAATCAATAATTGTGGAAGTTGTGGAGAGTATTGATCTTTAATGTTCGAAGAAGTTGTGATGATTTAAATCCATGCACTTCATTTACTTCTTGGTTTGACAATGTTGGAAGAAGTTGTGATGATTTAAATCCATGCACTTCATTTGCTTCTTGATTTGGTCATTCCAGATGTTAAAATTTGTTGTGAGAACATGTAAGAACCGGGCTGGTATTGTTTTACTTCTTGATTTGGCCAATCCAGATGTTAAAATTTGTTGTGAGAACATGTAAGAACCAGACTGGTATTGTCTCAGTCAACAACTGATTTGGCCAATCCAGATGTTAAAATTTGTTGTGAGAACATGTAAGAACTGGGATGACTTCTTGATTTGGCCAATCCAGATGTTAAAATTTATTGTGAGAACATGTAAGAACCGGGATGGTGATTTGGCCAATCCAGATGTTAAAATTTGTTGTGAGAACATGTAAGAACCGGGCTGGTATTTTTTGGCCAATCCTAAATGTTAAAATTTGTTGTGAGAACATGTAAGAACCGGGCTGGTATTGTCTTAGTCAACAATTAATGTTAAAATTTGTTGTGAGAACATGTAAGAACCGGGCTGGTATTGTCTCAGTCAACAATTGGAATGAATCACACACAAAGTTGTATGAAGGCGAATGTAGTTCATATGATTGAGTGCAAATAAATAGGGAAATATTAATTGATGGGTGTAGAGTTAGTGGACTTTAAAGTGACAGGTTAAAACCCCCAACTTGGTTTATTGCTTTAGGTTCTGATATGAGAATGTTAGCCCCCAGGTGGAGGGAATCAAGGGAACTTTAGAGTGAGAACTCTTCCCTGCCTAGCCGGTCTTCAGAACTATTCAAACTTTAAATTAGTCAATGTTCTTTATAACATCTCTGCCTAGCCGGTCTTCAGAACTATTCAAACTTTAAATTAGCCAATATTCTTTATAGCATCTCTAGTAAGGGTAAATAGGTTATGATACGAGATGTTAGCCCCCAGGTGGAGGGAATTAATGGAACTCTAGAGTGAGAGATGGTATCTTCCCTACCTATTAGCCTTGAGGTGGAGAGAATCGAGGGAACTCTAGAGTGAGAGCTAGTATCTTCCCTGCCTAGCGATGCTAGCCCCCGGGTGGAGGGAATCGAGGGAACTCTAGAGTGAGAGCTGGTATCTTCCCTGCCTAGGCTCGAGATGTTAGCCCCCAGGTGGAGGGAATTAAGGGAACTCTAGAGTGACAACTCGTATCTTCTCTGCCTAGCCGATCTTCAGAACTATTCAAACTTTAAATTAGCCAATGTTCTTTATAGCATCTCTAGTAAGGGTAACGAATATTATTGCTCATATTTGGCACAACACAATTTGCATACTTCCACAACAAAATTCCTATGCTTATTACTGATTCATGATAAGAAGAAAGTTATTTTCATATCAAATACTTTTCTTCTACAAAAACTTTAGTTATCTTTTTACTGTTTCTTTAAAATATAAAAAAAATACACCAAAAATATTTTAAATTTTAAATTCCTACAAAAATCATTTTTAGTTAAGTAATTATCTTTTTAAAAATAGAAAAACATTCTAAAAAGTGAATATTGCATAATCTTCTCTGTGGGTTAGATATTCAGGTCTTAATAAAAAAGTCCTATAATACTTGATAGCGATACGTGTACTTGCGTAGTATCCCAATATAAATATATATAAATTAAAAAGTTAAATTCTTATTTTTCTTCAGAATCAAGTTTTTGGTTTTGTTGCAAAGTAAGGAAACATAAATGTAAAATACCATCAGAACTATTGTTATAATGTGCATAAGCATTAAGGCATCCGTAGATCAAGTTTTTGACATCGTTGCCTGGGATTAAAATTTTCAAGTAATGGTGTTAACTTCATAAATCCTTACATATACAAAATATCGGGATCAAGTTTTTGGCGCCGTTGCCGGGGAAGAAAACTAAGTAAATTTTTATTTTTAGAAAGTCTTATTTAAACTTTAAATATTATATCTTATTTTGTATGTTTTATTTTATTTTATTTTAGTTTATGTTAGTGTATGTGTAGTTCAAGTTCAGAAGAACTAGTGCCCTACGATTTTGACTTAGAAAGACTTAGAAAAATTAGAAAATCCATAAAAATTAAAAATCTTGAAAAATCCAGAAAAAAATTACAAAAATGATAAACCAAAATAATCAAAATGCTGAAATTCATCAAAAGTTTAGACCTTTGAGAGATTATGTCAACCCTACTGTAGATGAACTTCATTGTAGTATTCAAAAACCTACTGTAGTGGCTAATTCATTTGAGCTTAAACTTGCTATTATCCAAATGGTATCAAATAATCAGTTTGGGGGATCACCAACTGAAGATCCAAATTTACATCTTACTAATTTTCTAGAATTTTGTGCTACATTTAAATACGATGGTGTTTCAGATGATGTCATAAGACTTAGGTTATTTTCTTTCTCACGGAGGGATAAAGCTAAGATTTGGTTGAATTCATTAACATCTAGATCTATCAGAACTTGGGGTGATTTAGCACAAAAATTCCTTGCTAAATATTTTCCACCAACCTATCAGAACTTGGGGTGATTTAGCACAAAAATTCCTTGCTAAATATTTTCCACCATAAAAAGCTGTGAAGCTTAGAAATGATATTACATCTTTTAATCAGTTTGAAAGGGAGTCTATTTATGAAGCATGGGAAAGATTTAAATAACTTTTAAGAAAGTGTCCACACCATGCTATATTAGATTGGTTAATGATTCAAACCTTTTATAATGGATTAATTGGTTCTCTTAGATCTATTATCGATGTTGTTGTTGGTGGTTCATTGATGTCAAAACCATTTCACGATGCTTATGCTTTAATTGAAGAAATGGCTACCAATAATTTTAAATGGTCATCTGAGAGGGTGAAACCAAAGAAAGTAGCCAATCTTCATAAAACTGATGCATTTACTATGTTAACAAATTAAGTTACTGCAATTTCAAGGAAGTTAGACCAATTTGGAATGAATTTTTCTCAACAAATTTCCATGATTGAAGAGAATTCATTAGGCCAAATGGTAGATTCTTAAGCATCATTAGAAACTTTGAATGCCATAAATAATAAGAAAAATAACCCATATTATAATTATTATAACCCAGGTTGGAAGAACCATCCCAACTTTAATTGGAATAATAATTCGGGTGATAATAATCAGCAATGGGGGAACAACCAAGTAAACCCTTTGGGAAATTGGAAAAACCAAGGGAATAATAATTATAGATCTACTTCTACTCCAGGAATCAACAATAATACACAATTTCAGGATAAGAAGTTTTTTATAGAAGAAGTGATGTTACAAATGGGTAATCAATTACAAAGACAAGGAGCTACAATTAAAATATTGAGAATCAACTTGGGCAAATCACAAGTTCATTAAGTAATAGATCCCAAGGAACACTTCCTAGTAATACTGAATCAAATCCAAAATACCAGAATAAAGAGCAAGTTAAAGCCGTACAACTTAGAAGCGAAAGAGAGTTGGAAGGTAGGATTCAAATAGAGATTGAATTAGAAAGAGAAGAAATTGAAGAATCAAAAGAGGGCGCTCCGAAAGTTTCTGAAAGACCTATTTCTCGGCCGAAAATTGATTTAGAAAACTACCACCTCCATTTCCTCAGGGACTTCGACAACAAAAGTTGGATAAGCAATTTTCAAAATTTTTGGAAATTTTTAAGAAGCTTACAATCAATATTCCATTTGCTAAAGCCTTAGAACAAATATCAAGCTATGTAAGGTTTATGAAGAATATTCTCAACAGAAAAAAGAAGTTTGAAAATAATGAGACTGTTGCACTTAGTGAGGAGTGCAGTACTATAATTCAGAAGAAACTTCTTGAAAAGCTTAAAGATCCTGGTAGCTTTACAATTCCATGTGCAAGAGGAGACATATTTTTTGGGAAATCTTTATGTGATTTAGGTGTAAGCATTAACCTTATGCCATTATCAATATTTAAAAGATTGGGATTAGGAGAAATAACACCTACTACTATAACTCTGCAGTTAGCAGATCGTTCAATAACCTACCATAAAGGAGGTTTATAGAAGATGTCCTAGTGAAAGTGGATCAATTTATTTTTCCTGTTGATTTCATTGTGCTACGATGTCCTAGTGAAAGTGGATCAATTTATCTTTCTTGTTGATTTCGTTGTGCTAGATATGGACAAAGTGGATCAATTTATCTTTCATGTTGATTTCATTGTGCTAGATATGGAGGAAGATAAAGAGATATCTATCATTTTTTGGAGACCTTTCCTAGCCACAGGAATAGTAATGATAGATGTGCAAATAGGAGAATTAACAATGTGTGTCAATGATCAAATTGTTACTTTTAACATTTTAAAATCAATGAAATACCCTATAAAAGGTAAAGATGATGAATGCTATATAATGGTTGTTATAAGATATCTGAGCAAATCTCATTTCAAGACTACTTATGAAAAAAATCTGAAGAAAAAGATTTGGAACTTGTGAAAAAAGATGAATTAGATCAATGTGTAAACTTTTTTAAGGAAGATTCAAGTTATGTTCAAGAAAGTTTTGAAATTTTGGGCACTATAGACAAAGATAAATCATTTTTGTTCATCTATTGAAAAACCTCAAAAACTTGAGTTGAAATTACTTCATGAGCATTTAGAATATGCCTTTCTTAAGAGATTCCTCTACTTTACATGTTATAATTTTCTCAAAATTAACAAAGGAAGAAGAAGAAAAACTGATGAAAATTTTGAAAAATTTTAAGAAAGTCTTTGGATGAAAAATTGCTGATATTAAAGGAATCAGTCCTTCAATTTGTATGCATAGAATTAATCTGGAAGAAAACTAAAAACCTAGGGCTGATCTACAAAGGAGATTAAATCCTGTTATGAAAAAGGTTGTTAAGAAAGAAATTTTAAAGTGGTTAGATGTTGGAATTATCTACCCTATTTCAGATAGTGTATGGGTTAGTCCAATTCATTATGTTCCTAAGAAAGGAGGAGTAACTGTAACTGTGAATGAGCATAATGATTTAATATTTACTAGAAAAGTTACAAGGTGGCGAATATGCATTGTTTATAGAAAATTAAATCTTTCCACTTCGAAAGATAATTTTCCACTACCCTTTCTAGATCAAATGTTGGATATACTAGTTGGGCATAAATACTTTTGTTTTCACGATTGATATATCGGTTATCACCAAATTCAAATTTCCCCTGAGGATTAAAAGAAAACAATATTTACCAGTCCATATGGTACTTTTGCTTTTAGAAGAATGCTCTTTGGTTTATGTAATGCCCCAGCTACATTTCAAAGATGTATGATGGAATTTTTTTATGATTTAATTGAAAAAGGGATTGAAGTCTTTATGGATGACTTTTTAGTGTTTGGAACTTCATTTGCCTCATATTTAGAACATTTATCTAAAGTTCTTAAGCGCTGTGAAGAAACAAATTTAGTCCTTAACTAGGAAAAATGCCAATTTATGGTAGCAGCAAGAATTATATTAGGTCATCAAATATCAGAAAATGGTATGGAAGGAGATTCTGCTAAAATTCAACTGATCGCTAATTTACCTTATCCAACAAATGTAAGGGAAATTTGGAGTTTTTTAGGACATGTTGGATTCTAAAGACAATATATTAAAGAATTTTTCTAAGATTGCTAAGCCTTTATGTTATTTACTGGAGAAAGATATAATTTTCAATTTTGATGAGGAATGCCTATAACTTTTAAATTATTAAAAGAAAAATTAATCACTGCACCAATTATAGTTTCACCAAATTGGGGAAAACCTTTTGAACTTATGTATGATGTAAGTGATTATGCTATGATAAAATTTTCAAAGTTATTTACTATGCTAGTAAAACTCTTAAAGAAACTCAAATTAATTATAAAAGAACTAAAAAAGAGTTACTAGCAATAGTATATGTATTTGATAAATTTAGATCATATTTGATTGGAATTCATTGTATAGTGCATACAGATCATTCTGTTATTAAGTACTTAATGAAAAAGAAGGATACTAAACCAAGACGTATAAGATGGATTCTTCTTTTACAAGAATTTGATTTTGAAATAGTAGATCAGAAGGAAACTGAAAATCAAATTGCTGATCATTTGTCCATGCTTGAATTAGAAAAACTACTCTATTTTGAAAAAGAAATTAATAAACATTTTCCATATGAAAAAATGTTCACTCTAATTGAAAGGTGTGTTCCGTGGTATGCCACCATTGTGAACTACATTATTAGTAATCTTAAACCCTATGGAATGACATACCAACAAATGAGGAAATTTGTTTCTGAAGCTAAGACTTATTTTTAGGATGACTCATATTTATATAAACAAGAAAAGGATCTGATCATTCAAAGATGTGTACCATTAGAAGAAAATTATAAAATTATCCAAAAATGTCATAATTCTTATTTTGGGGGACATTTTGTTGTTGATAAACAGTATACAAAACTCTACAATCTGGATTTTATTGGCCTACAATTTTTAGAGATGTTAATGCTTATATCAAAAGTTGTGATAGATGTTAAAGAGTTGGCAATATATCTAAAAGAAATGAGATGCCCCTCAATTATATGCTAGAAGCTGAAATATTTGATGTTTGGGGATTAGATTTCATGGGACCATTCATACCATCTTTTGGAAATTTATATATTATGTTAGCACTGGATTATGTATCTAAATGGATGGAAGTTGTTGCTTTACCTCGATGTGATGCTCGAAGTGTTATAATTTTTTTAAAAATGAACATATTTTGTAGATTTGGGATGTCGAGAGTTATCATTACTGATGGGGGAAGTCATTTCAGAAATGCCATTATGGAGAAGTTATTAAGGAAATATCATATAAATCATAGGATTGCTACTGTTTATCATCCTCAGATAAGTAATTTGTCTGAATTATCCAATCAGGAAACTAAAAGAATTATGGAAAATCTCTGAATTCAACAAAAATGGATTGGTCAGTTAAACTTGACTATGCTTTGTGGGCATATAGGACTGCATATAGAACTTTTATAGGAATGTCCCAATATAGGCTAATATTTGGGAAAGCTTGTCACTTACGAGTTTAATATGAACATAAAGCATATTGGGCTATTAAAGAGTTCAATTATAATTTAAAAGATGCTGGTGAGAAAAGAATGTTACAATATTAGTGAGACTCATATTTGGGAAAGCTTATCACTTACCAGTTGAACTTGAGCATAAAGCATATTGGACATAGGCTAATATTTGGGAAACTTGTCACTTACCAGTTGAACTTGAGCATAAGGCATATGGGCAATTAAAGAGTTCATTTATAATTTGAAAGATGCTGGTGAGAAAAGATTATTGCAATTAAATGAACTTGAAGAGATAAAGTGCTGGTGAGAAAAGATTGTTACAATTAAATTAGCTTGAAGAGATAAGGAATGAATCTTATGAGAGTGCTAAGATTTATAAAGAAAATATGAAAATGTGGCATGATCGAAAGATTCTTACTAAAAATTTTCATCTAGGGCTNCTTCTTAATTTGGCCAATCCAGATGTTAAAATTTATTGTGAGAACATGTAAGAACTGGGTTGGTATTGTCTCGATCAACAATTGGAAAGAATCACATGAGTTTGTATAAATGAGAATGTAGTTCATATGATTGAGTGCAAATCAATAGGGAAATATTCATTGATGGGTGTAGAGTTAGAGGACTTTAAAATGACAGGTTAAAGCTCTCAACTTGGTTTATTGTTTTAGGTTCTGATACAAAAATGTTAGCCCCCATGTGGAGGGAATCGAGGGAACTCTAGAGTGAGAGCTAGTATCTTCCCTACCTAGTCGGTCTTCAGAACTATTCAAACTTTAAATTAGCCAATGTTCTTTATAGCATCTAGAGTAAGGATAAAGAATATTATTGCTCTATTTGACACAACACAATTTGCATACTTCCACAACAGAATTCCTATACTTATTACTGATTCATCATAATTAGCCAATGTTCTTTATAGCATCTCTAGTAAGAGTAAATAATATTATTGCTCCTATTTGACACAATTTGCATACTTCCACAATAGAATTCCTATACTTATTACTGATTCATGATAAGAAGAAAAATACTTTCATATTAAATACATTTTTTTCTACAAAAATTTCTGTATATTTTTAAGTTGTTAATGTTTCGCTGAAATATCAAAAATACCAAAAATATTTAAATTTTAAATTCCTACAAAAATTGTTTTTAGTTTAAGTAATTATCTTTTTTTAAAAATAGAAAAACTTTCTAAAAAGTGCATATTATATAATCTTCTCGGTGGGTTTGATATTCAGGTATTAATAAAAAAGTTCTATATTACTTGATAATGATATGTATATTGCAAAGTATCCCTAATATAAATATATATAAATTAAAAAGTTAAATTCTTATTTTTCTTCAGGATCAAGTTTTTAATTTTTGTTGCAAAATAATGAAATATAAGTGAAAAAAATACCATCATAACTATTGTTATATTGTGCATAAGTATTAAGTATCCAGGGATCAAGTTTTTGGCGCCGTTGCCGGGGAAAAAAACTAAGTAAATTTCTATTTTTAGAAAGTCTTATTTAAACTTTAAATATTGTATCTCATTTTATATGTTTTATTTTATTTTATTTTATTTTATTTTATTTTATTTTATTTTATTTTATGTTAGTGTATGCGTAATTCAGGTTCTTAAGGACTAGTCCTCTACGATTCTGAATTAAAAAGAACTATTAAAAAAAGTTGAAAAACCAAAAAAAATAGAAATCTTGAAAAATTCAAAAAAAATTATAGATATGGCAACAAAAATAATCAAAATGCTAAAATTCATCAAGAGTTTAGACCTTTAAGAGATTATGTCAGCCCTACTGTAGATGAACTTCATTGTAGTCTTCAAAAACCTATTGTAGTGGCTAATTCATTTGAGCTTAAATTTGCTATTATCCAAATGATATCAAGTAATCAGTTTAAGGGATCACCAACTGAAGATCCAAATTTACATCTTATCAATTTTCTAGAATTATGTGCTACATTTAAATACAATAGTGTTTCAAATAATGCCATAAGACTTAGGTTCTTTCCTTTCTCACTGAGGGATAAAGCTAAGATGTGGTTGAATTCGTTAGCACCTGGATCTATCAGAACTTGGGGTGATTTAGCACAAAAATTCCTAGCTAAATTTTTTCCACCATAAGAAACTGCGAAGCTTAGATATGATATTACATCTTTAATCAATTTGAAGGGATATTTATGAAGCATGGGAAAGATTTAAAGAACTCTTAAGAAAGTGTCCACACCATGCTATACTGAAGCATGGGAATGATTTAAAGAACTCTTAAGAAAGTGTCCACACCATGCTATACCAGATTGTTTAATAATTCAAACCTTTTATAATAGATTAATTGGTTATCTTTGATCTATTATCGATGCCGCTGCTGGTGGTTCGGGTTAATAATTCAAACCTTTTATAATGGATTAATTGGTTCTCTTAGATCTATTATCGATGTTGATGTTGGTGGTTCATTGATGTCAAAACAGACGCTTATGCTTTAATTGAAGAGATGGCTACCAATAATTTTCAATGGCCTTCTGAGAGGGTAAATCTAAAGAAAGTAGCCAACATTCATGAAAATGATGCATTTACTATTTTAGCAAATCAAGTTGCTACAAGTTCGAGGAAGTTAAACCAATTTGGAATAAATTTTTCTAAACCTATTTCCATGATTGAAGAGAATTCATTAGGCCAAATGGTAGATTCTCAAGCATCATTAGAAACTTTGAATGCCATAAATAATAAGAAAAATAACCCATGTTCCAATTATTATAACCCAGGCTGGAAGAACCATCCTAAATTTAATTGGAATTATAATTCGGGTGATAATAATCAACAACAGAGGAACAACTAAGTAAACCCTTTGGGAAACTGAAAAAACCAAGGGAATAATAATTATAGATCTATTTATCCTCCAGGTTTTAACAGTAATACATAATTTAAGGATAAGCAGTTGTCTATAGAAGAAGTGGTGTTACAAATGGGTAATCAATTATAAAGTCAAGGAGCTACAATTGGAAATATTGAGAATCAACTTAGGTAAATCGCAAGTTCATTAAGTAATAGATCCCACGGAATACTTCCAAGTAATATTGAGTCAAATCCAAAAGACCAGAATAAAGAACAAGTTAAAGCCGTACAACTTAAAAGCAGAAGAGAGTTGGAAGGTAGGGTTAAAAAAGAGATTGAAGTAGAGAGAGAAGAAATTGAGGAATCAAAAGAGGATGCTTCGAAAAATTCTGAAAGATCTATTTCTCCGGCAAAAATTGATTTAGAAAAACCACCACCTCCATTTCCTCAGAGACTTCGACAACAGAAGTTGGGTAAGCAATTTTCAAAATTTCTAGAAATATTTAAGAAGCTTACAATCAATATTTCATTTGTTAAAGCCTTAGAACAAATTCCAAGCTATGTAAAGTTTATGAAGGATATTCTCAACAGAAAAAGGAAGTTTGAAGATAATGAGACTATTGCACTTAGTGAGGAGTGCAGTGCTATAATTCAGAATAAACTTCATGAAAAAGCTTAAAGATCCTGGTAGCTTTACAATTCCATGTGCAATAGGAGACAGGTTTTATGGGAAAGCTTTATGTTATTTAGGTGCAAACATTAACCTTATGTCATTATCAATATTTAAAAGATTGTGATTAGAAGAAATAACCCCTACTACTGTAACTTTGCAGTTAACAGATCATTCAATAGTCTATCCTAAAAGAGTTATAGAAGATATCATAGTGAAAGTGGATCAATTTATCTTTCCTGTTTATTTCATTGTGCTGAATATGGAGGAAGATAAAGAGATACCTATCATTTTGGGGAGACTTTTCCTAGCCACAGGAAGAGCAATGATAGATATGCAGAAATGGAAATTAAGAATATGCGCCAATGATCAAATTGTTACTTTTAACATTTTAAAATCAGTGAAATACCCTGCAAAAGGTAAAGATGATGAATGCTATAGAATGGATGTTACAAGATACTGAGCAAATGTCATTTTAAGACTACTTATGAAGAAAAATTTGAAGAAAAAGATTTGGAACATGTGAAAAAAGATGAATTAGATCAATGTGTAAGCCTTTCTAAGGAAGATTCAAGTTATGTTCAAGAAAGTTTTGAAATTTTGGACACGATAGAGAAAGAAAAATCATTTTTTCCATCTATTGAAAAACCTTTAGAACTTGAGTTGAAATTACTTCACGAACATTTAAAATATGTCTTTTTAGGAGATTTCTCTACTTTGCCTGTTATAATTTCCTCAAAGTTAACAAAGGAAGAAGAAGAAAAGCTGATGAAAATTCTGAAAAAATTTTAAGAAAGCCTTCGGATGGACAATTGCTGATATTAAAGGAATCAATTCTTCAATTTGTATACATAGAATTAATCTGAAAGAAAACTACAAACCCAGGGCTGATCCACAAAGGAGATTAAATCTTACTATGAAAGAGGTTATTAAGAAAGAAATTTTAAAGTGGTTAGATGCTGGAATTATCTACCCTATTTGAGATAGTGCATGGGTTAGTCCAATTCACCGTGTTCCTAAGAAAGGAGGAGTAACTATAACTGTGAATGAGCATAATGAGTTAATACATATTAGACAAGTTACAGAGTGGCGAATATGCATTGATTATAGAAAATTAAATCTTGCCGCTAGGAAAAATCATTTTTCACTACCATTTCTAGATCAAATGCTGGATACAATAGCTGTGCACAAATACTTTTATTTTCTAGATGTATATACCAGTTATCACCAAATTCAAATATCTCTTGAGAACCAAGAGAAAACAATATTTATCATTCCTTATGGTGCTTTTGCTTTTAGAAGAATGTCATTTGGTTTATGTAAAGCCCCTGCTACATTTCAAAGATGTATGATGACAATTTTTTGTGATTTAATTTAAAAAGGGATTGAAGTCTTTATGGATGACTTTTTAATGTTTGGAACTTCATTTGATTCATATTTATAACATTTATCTAAAGTTCTTAAGTGTTGTGAAGAAATAAATTTAGTCCTTAACTGGGAAAAATGCCAATTTATGGTGGCAGGAGGAATTGTATTAGGTCATCAAATATCAGAAAATCGTATGGAAGTATATCCTACTAAAATTCATGTGATCGCTAATTTACCTTCTCCAACAAATGTAAGGAAAATTAGGAGATTTTTAGGACATGCTGGATTCTACATACGATATATTAAGGATTTTTCTAAGATTGCTAAGCCTTTATGCCATTTACTGGAGAAAGTTGCAATTTTCAATTTTGATGAGGAATGCCTAAAAGCTTTTAAATTATTAAAAGAAAAATTAATCACTGTACCAATTATAATTTCACCAAATTGGGAAAAAGCTTTTGAACTTATGTGTGATGTAAGTGGTTATGCTATGGGAGCTGTTTTAGGACAAAGATATAATAAAATTTTCAAAATTATTTACTATGCTAGTAAAACTCTTAATGAAACTCAAATTAATAATACAACAACTGAAAAAGAGTTATTAGCAATAGTATATTTCTTTGATAAATTTAGATCATATTTGATTTAAACTCATTGTATAGTGCATACAGATCATTCTGCTATTAAGTGCTTAATGAAAAGAATGATACTAAACCGAGACTTATAAGATGAATTATTCTTTTACAAGAATTTGCTTTGAAATAGTAGATCAGAAGGGAACTGAAAATCAAATTGGTGATCATTTGTTCAGGCTTGAATTAGAAAAACCAATATGTTTTAAAAAAGAAATTAATGAACATTTTTCAGATGAAAAATTGTTTATTGTAAATGAGTGGCGTGTTCCGTGGTATGCCGACATTGTGAACTATATTTTTAGTGATCTTAAACCCTATGGACGACATACGAACAAATGAGGAAACTTATTTCCGAAGCTAGGACTTATTTTTGGGATGACCCATATTTATATAAACAAGGAAAGGATCTGATCATTTGAAGAGGTGTACCATTAGAAGAAACTTATGAAATTATCCAAAAATGTCATAATTCTGATTTTGGGGACATTTTGGTGTTGATAAAACATCATACAAAATTCTACAAATTGAATTTTATTAGCCTACAATTTTTAGAGATGTTAACACTTATATCAAAACTTGTGATAGATATCAAAGAGTAGGCAATATTTCTAGAAGAAATGAGATGCCCCTCAATTATATGCTAGAAGTTGAAATATTTGATGTTTGGGGATTAGATTTCATGGGACCATTTATACCATCTTTCGGAAATTTATATATTTTGTTAGCAGCGGACTATGTATCCAAATGGATAGAAGTTGTTGTTTTACCTCGATGTGATGCTCAAAGTGATGCAAAATTTTTGAAAACGAATAAATTTTGTAATTTAGGATGCCGAGAATTATAATTATTGATGGGGGAAGTCATTTCAGAAATGCCATTATGGAGAAGTTATTAAAGAAATATCATATAAATCATAGGATAGCTACTGCTTATCATCTTCAGACAAGTGGTTTGGCTGAATTATCCAATCGGAAGTTAAAAGAAATTATGAAAAAATCTGTGAATCCAATAAAAATGGATTGGTCAGTCAAACTTGACTATGCTTTATGTGTTTATAGGACTGCATATAGAACTCCTATAGGAATGTCCCCATATAGGCTAATATTTGGGAAAGCTTGTCACTTACCAGTTGAACTTGAGCATAAAGCATATTGGGCTATTAAAGATTTTAATTATAGTTTAAAAGATGCTGATGAGAAAAGATTGTTACAATTAAATGAGCTTGAAGAGATAAGGAATGAATTTTATGAGAGTGCTAAGGATTTATAAAGAAAAGATGAAAATGTGGCATGATCGAAAGATTCTTACTAAAAATTTTTAGCTAGGTTATAAAGAAAAGATGAAGATGTGACATGATCGAAAGATTCTTACTAAACATTTTCAGCCAGGGCAACAAGTTTTGCTATATAATGCAAAGTTAAGATTATTCCAGGCAAAACTTAAGTTCAAGTGGATGGGCCCATTTGTTGTTATAAAAGTTTATCCTTATGGAGCTGTGGATATTAAAGATCCTAATTTTGAGAAAATTTTTAAAGTGAATGGACATAGACTAAAACCTTATTATATAGGGGATCACTATAAATATAATGATGGAATGATGTTGGGTCAACCAAAATGAGCACTGGTTACGAAAGGCTGACGACATAAAACCAAGCGCTTTGTGGGAGGCAACCCATAGTTATTAGTGTGTTTTTGCTTTGATTATTTGTTTGAGTCTAATTAAGAAATTTGGGCTAGTATTTTTTAGTTTATTATGTGCTAGTAATGATTTTTAGACTTTATTTAGTGACCTAGAAATGTTAGAATGAGAATTTAGACGTTAAGTTGACTGGTGCAAAAATTGTGCACTGGCGCTTAAGCGCTAGATCCGACGGTTAAGCGCGGCAATTTAATCACATGTGCAAATTTTGATTTCTAGAAGGTATAATTGCAATTTAGTTGGAATAAACATGTCTTGGCAGTTTCTAGTCGTGCCTAGAAGTTATGAGAGAGGATTAGGCTTATAAATTGAAGGGGTTTGTGAAGGAATTTCACCCCAGATTATTTTAATGCCTAAAAGTCTAAGAAAGAGAGATTTAGAGAAAATGTCTTTATGGGAGATGGATTTGAAGAAGAAAGAAGAATCCATGAGGATGAAGTTCATTTGTCAAAGTGCACAGGAGATGTATAACGGTTTATTAGCAGTTAGTATTGAAGGAATATTGGAGAAGATCAACCAGATGGAGAATAGTATATTTGTATTAAGGACTAAGGTGCTTGAATTGCATGCTCATCTAGAACATATTGGGTGGCAAATTAAGATGTAGAACATATTGGGTGGCAACTTAAGATACAATTCAGCCATACCAGTTATGTAGAGGAAGCGAATAAGGTCGAGTTCCTTAAGCAAAAGTGGATCGAAGATGATAGTATTAGAGCTCGTCACCACCATCCGTTTTATCAACTCTATATTCCTGGAGAGACTATTAAGAGACAAGAACTCGTTCCTTCTAATGAAGAGTGACATTAAGTTAAGTGTTAGGAATTGTATGTTTGGAGTCATGTTTTTAACTGCNAAGTGGTTTTGAGCTCAATTGGAGGGTCAATTTGAGTGAATTTTGAACTTTAATCAATTTGGTCATGTTGGGTTAGGCTTGGGTTAGCCTTAAGCTAAGTCCAAATTGATTTGTTTTAACTGGTCAATATGGACCTAATGATGAGTTTTCAACATGAATTGGATGCCAATTTGGAGATTAAGGCAATCAATTGGGTGAAATTTGGGGACTGAGCCAATTTGGGGCTAAATTCNGGGCCAATTGACTAGGCCATGGGTTCAATTTGGTGAGATCAAGTCATATGGTCAAAATTGGGGTTTTGACCCAAATCAAAATTAAGCTCAAATCATGGACCAATTGAGCTTGGATTTGGTTTATTTTAGTCATATCAAAAGTTATTTCAGGTTTGGGATTGGAATTGGGGTCAATTGAGATCAAATTGGTGGACATTTGAGTTGGATTTGGGAAAATTTAAGTCTTTAAAGAGCAATTTGGGGATTTATGTTAAAGATGGTCAAATTGGCCAAATTGGGTCATGTGGTAGTTGAAAGAAATGAAATTAAGAATATTTGGGATTTATTGGGATTTTTTAAAAATTTTTGGAATTTTTGGGATTTTGAGCCCAAGAGGAGCATTTTGGTAATTTGGGGGTGTTTTAGGGGTAAAAGGCCAAGATGTGTATTTTGGTAGAGTTGAGGTACCAATCCTCACCAATAAGCCATGGATCAAAGGAAACCCCATTTTGGGTCCTCTACATAGTGGTTTTAGCAAAACCATAACCGTAGGGCTANACCAATAAGCCATGGACCAAAGGAAACCCCATTTTGGGTCCTCTACATAGTGGTTTTAGCTAAACCATAACCGTAGGGCTCGTAGGTTTACGGGACCATTTACATGAGTATCCCGAAAGATCAAGGGATCTAGGCTAGAAATTTGAGTTCAGGGTTGTGAGTGATTGTGAGTGCAGATAAGTGTAGTGAGTGCCTTAGCTCCAGACCAACACCCAAGGTCAACCCTAAGGATAAGCAATCCTAAGGGTGACTCATCTTGAGTTTCCCCCATAGTGACCCCACCTACTAAGTACTTAGAGGTTGAGACCAATATGTGGAACTTCAAGTTGAGAAGAGAAGGGTAGAATTTCTAATGGTGAGGGTTTCATGACTAGCTTTCTAGGAATAGTCAACGAGAAAAGTCCTATGGCTAGACCCTAGGCTACTAAAGA
>JXCR01144221.1:3889-49108 GCA_002079205.1 Phalaenopsis hybrid cultivar | reverse complement strand
AAAATGTTTAAGAAATTGTGATGATCTTTTCACTTAGATTCTAATATACTTTCAATCTGGCCAATTGATTTGTTAAAATATGTTGAGTTTACAACTAAAGTGAAGATTACATCCAAGATTCATGGAGGTCAAAGCCCTTGGAAGTTGGGTGCAAATAAATAGAGAAATATTATTATCGGGCAAAGACTTGGAGATTTTAAAGTGACAGACTAAAATCCCCAATTAGCTCCTATCGTTTGGGTGCTGATGTGTAGATGTTAGCCCGCAGGTGAGGGGAACGTGGGAGCTCCGAAGTGAGAGCCGGTATCCTCCCAGCCTAGCCGCAAAATCAGTAACCAAGCATAGGATTAGTCAATGTTCTTTATGCCTATACCAAAGGGTAAAGAATATGTATGCTCCCATTTGACACAATATAATTTGAACTAATTCATTTTATCCATTCACTATAATTTCTTGATAGGGAGAACGATGCTTTCTTATATATTGAATATCACAATTAAACCCTTATTTATATCATTAGTTATATAGTAGTTATTAAAATTATCTATTTTTTTCAATTACCTATTGATGACAGATAAGCAAATTGAATGTCGTTGTTGTGATTAAAGTCTTGCTTTTCTAGAAGTCTTAGTCCGTGATTCTAAAACACTCCCTGTGGGATCGATATCTAGGACTCCATTACAGCCCTATATTACTTGAATGATACGTACACTTGCGTTGACAAATTCAACTTTAACATTATTGAATATTATAATTATACAGCTTAATCAAATCAGACACATCCATAAAATCGCGATCAAGTCTTTGGACAACATTGCTGGAAATTAAATATTCTAGTAACGTCATAAAATTCTTGTATTTGTCGATTACAAAAAGAAGTCGNTTACTTGAGTGATACGTACACTTGCGTTGACAAATTCAACTTTAACATTATTGAATATTATAATTATACAGCGTAATCAAATCAGACACATCCATAAAATCGCGATCAAGTCTTTGGACAACATTGCTGGAAATTAAATCTTCTAGTAACGTCATAAAATTCTTGTATTTGTCGATTACAAAAAGAAGTCAGCCAGTGAGCCAATATCTAAACCTGAGGAACCCAGTCCAAGCAAACCAGCCCTCGTTCATTGTTTTTTATAAATATGGCTTTTCAAAAATATGGCCGAGAAGTTGTAACCATTCAGGCTGCAGTTTGATACAGCTACAGATGAGCACAAATTGACATCCTTGTACAGATTTCCCAGCCCAGTAAGGTTCAGATACACCAGAAACATCGGGAATAAATCCTTTGAAAAACTCAAGAGCCTCAAAAGCACAGAAAATGATGGTTGAATGGAATGGAATACACGAAAGGATCACAGTTAAGTCTTCNAAGGTTCAGATACACCAGAAACATCGGGAATAAATCCTTTGAAAAACTCAAGAGCCTCAAAAGCACAGAAAACGATGGTTGAATGGAATGGAATACACGAAAGGATCACAGTTAAGTCTTATGACTTAGTGCGGGCACCAGTGTCGCCCATTAATGACGACGGCTTGCCAAAAAAATATAAGGAGGAAGCACTGAAAATAAAGAATAACATGCATGGGACTCCAAAATTTGTTGCAATTGGGGGAACTCAGTTGGAGGCGTAATCGAAGACAATGCAATCTAAGGCTGAGATTTACTTGTTTTGTCTGAGATCTTAGAGCTTTTGGTCAAAACNATATAAGGAGGAAGCACTGAAAATAAAGAATAACATGCATGGGACTCCAAAATTTGTTGCAATTGGGGGAACCCAGTTGGAGGCGTAATCGAAGACAATGCAATCTAGGGCTGAGATTTACTTGTTTTGTCTGAGATCTTAGAGCTTTTGGTCAAAATTGTCAAAGGCTTTGCTTAGATATGGATGGAGATCATCAGAAGGGATATCTATTGTTGCCTCGACGTTCTGCGGTAGGTGGTGGATTTGAGGGAAGAGGGGCTCTATGAAATTAATGAGGTGGGAGATTGGTCGGGAAATTTTTGGGAGCCTTGCTATGTTTCTTGTGGTGGTGAAGAAGGTAATGCGGTGGCCTTTTAGGGCGAAGGATTTGGAGAGCTCGAGAAAAGGTTGAGGATGGCCAGAGGCTAGCCATGGCAGCATCAAGATGTGAACACTTCTGGTTTCCATTGTGAAATGGTGAAGATGAGGCACTCCTTTGTAAGTTTTTTCGTACTTTTATAAGCAAGGGACGAATGAAGTAAAAAATCGTTCATTGGTGGGCCCGCAATGAATAGACTATGCTTCTTCTTTTAGACTTAGTAAGAAATTGAAAAAAAAAGAATAACATATAAGTCAATTTGTTCAGGGTTTAGGATGAATCGTTAGAGTAATTATTATTGATCTTAAATTTATAGGTATTGTTGAATGGAAATTTATGTAGACTTTTAGGAACCGAGGGAAAGGTAAAGAGACAAAGAACGAGAAAGAGGGATTGACGTAGAGATTGTTCTCATCATGACAACATGGGGGTGTTACTTTCACACCCATTTTATATATTGAAAGAAGTCATTACAAGAGTAGGAAAGACTCAGGTGGTCGGTCGCATGAGACAGTCGACTAATCATTAAAGCCAAGATAAACCCCCCCCCACCCTATTACTTTCTAATTCAATTTATAGAAGCAGTGGTCTTGGCCCTCAAAGGAGGAGCCACACATCCAGAGGAACTTTTAGCCCAGGGCGAGTAACCAACTCTGTGACTAGTTCGATGGCATACACCAGACACATGAGCACCCCTTATGGCTCGACAAGGATGTTTTTGCCACCCCACTTGGGGCATGATACTCTCTTAAATATGTGAAGAAGAGGAAGCAAGACAAACAAAATCGCCTCTCTGACTGCAGGGGCATGACGCCCTCAAAGCACACTGATGGGACGNTGTTTTTGCCACCCCACTTGGGGCATGATACTCTCTTAAATATGTGAAGAAGAGGAAGCAAGACAAACAAAACCGCCTCTCTGACTGCAGGGGCATGACGCCCTCAAAGCACACTGATGGGACTTACTTTCTGCATGAAATTCTATTTTAAATTAAATGCAAGCTAACTATTTCATTACACCAATAGACTTTAGATAAAGGATGGGAGCAATCCTTTACAGAGATATATGAGCGCACTCACAGGAAGCAGTCAGATCTGTCTTGGGTGGATTNTCCTATCTCTTGAATATTCTAAGTGACTTAATATTACAACATATAGTCATTCTTGAAATAAATAGAAGACTGAACTCTTAAACTTGATGACTAGATAATCTTGTGGCTGCAGAGTTAATTCAATTACTTGAACTTTTTCTAAAAATTTCACTATGATATTTATTTAAGTCAAACGAATTCAATTGCTTGAACTGTTTTCTAAAAATCTCACTATGATATTTATCCTAAATCAAACTTATGGTTTACTTGAATTTTTTCTGAAAATCTCACTATGGTATTTATCTAAATCAAACTTATAGTATTTCTGAATTGTATAGTATTTCTGAATTAAAACTTTACTGCAGTAGATCATAACTTTTATACAGTACTGAAATTACTTGAGGACAAGTAATAGTTAAGTTTTGGGGATTTTGACCAAAGGAAAATATGTTGATATTTTCATACATATTTTATACTGTTTAATGATATTGCACTTTAAAGAAAGGTATTTTTGATGTTTTGTTGCAGGAATGATGAATTAGGATCATTGGAGCAAAAAGATGCATGATATTGCACTTTAAAGAAAGGTATTTTTTATGTTTTGTTGCAGGAATGATGAATTAGGGCCATTGGAGCAAGAAGATACAAAAAGGAGTATATATAAAATCGATGTCAACCCCCATGAAGCTTCACTCAAATAAAACCTAGAGGCCACCTCATCCAAATAAAACTATGGAGCTCCTCTGCCCTTCACCTAAGCACCACATTACACCTCCTAATTGGCCATGGCAGCAGCTATAACCCCATTTTTATAAAAGGCCACCTCCATGGTCGTTAAACTAAGTGCTGAAATTTCCTTAGTAAGACCTCTCCAAGCTTCACACAAAGCTTCCATAAAATCTCTTCAGTGCATTCCAACCATTTTCCTTCTTCAATTCCCATTGCTGGAGCTCAACTTTGAGCTTGGGACCTTGCCGGAAACCAGGACAGAACCCAATACACCTCCACAATCCAGCCAAACTAAAATTAACTCTACCCACACCTTCACAACAGTGAAAGAAGACAATGATGGGGAGCGTGTATCAAATGGATGGAGAAGATCGAGTTGGACGATGCTTCAGAACATAAACAGCGGACCGAGTCAGTAGCTACGTGGACGACAGCATCTAACTAGAGCGCACCATGCATGCCTTCGAAGCCATCGTAGGTTGAGGTGGCACGCGCAGTTTAAATAGAAAAATAGGGCTTTTTCTATTTATTTAAATACCCCCAACATAGAAAATTCATAACTTTGTGTAGAAAATTCACAAAAATAAAATAAAAATACCCTCTTACTGAGTGAATAGAGCAGAATAAAATTGAATGATGCATAAATTATTTTTAATTACTTAAACACTGTTTGAGAACATTTAATTCTCCATGCATATTGATACATCACATTGGCTTGAAATTTTTGCATGTTGTAGCCTCTCTCAAGGGAAACATCCTTTGATTTTTCCAAAGTCAGAGAAGGTTCTTATACAGAGATCCATATTTTTCAAGATCTTACGCATTATTTCCTTAAAATAATCATGGAAATTAGCATATTGATTAGAAAATTCTAAGAAAATTTTGGAAGGTCCACTATGACTAGAGGAGCTTTTGAAATAATTTCGTGGGTCAAGTCATTTAAAATGCACTTAAATTTTACAAACACTAAATCATTAAAATAATTAATTTTGAAAAATTTAAACATTTAAATGACTTTATTTATTATCTCTGCTGTGGTTTATGATCCAGAGAACTCATTATAAAAAGTTCAAAATATTTTGAGTTCATTTGATAATTTAAGTTAGTTTTTAAAGATAAATATCTTTTTTGACATTTAAATAATTTTTAAAAATCAAAATATAATTCAAAAAATTATGAAACTTTGTGTCTTGAGTTCTCTGTGATCAGAGATATTTTATAAAAATAAAATAATATTTAGAATAAAAACTTAATTTATAACCTATTTTAAATATTTAAAATAATTAAAAATACATAAAAAACACAAGAATAATAAAATTAATGGAAATGTTCTAAATTGCTTCCTAATAACTTATGAACAATTAGAATATTTTTCCTGATTTTCTAAATAAAGATATTGAATTTCAAAGCTTAAAAATAATTTTTAAAGGCTAAAAAAGAGTTTTTCACTAAAATAATTCCAATAAATCAAAGAAAATAAGAAAAATATGAAATTTTTTTCCTTTGGGTTCTCTAACCTTAGAGAGATTTTTCAAAAACACAAAACTTAATTTACATCAATTAAAATATTTTATTTTTATTAAATAATCCAGAACTTAAAATAATTCTGGTACATCATAGAGAATTCCATAAATTATGAAATTTGTTCCAAAGGCTTCTGTAGTCTAGGTTCACCTCCAGCAAAAATTTCAAGGGATTAAGATTTACCTTGCTCAAGTTAGGAATTTTATTTGGAAAATCTTTTTTTTGCATGAAAGTAATTATATAAAATAAATTAAATTCTGAAAAATCACATTTTCTGCTCTGATGTCTTAATTGAACAATGAATGAGGTAGGATAAAAATTTCAGAGTCATTTGAATTGAATTTGACAAATTATGAAGTGTTAGAGCCTTAGAAGCAAATGTGTAATTTTGGAAATTTAGCCTTAATTAACATTTAGGCTTCAGTCAAGGAGGGAACTGGGTAACCTCTGATCTTAATCAATTTATTTGATGCTTGAAACACAAGGAGTTAATTGGTAGAAACCAATCTCACTTTCCTCATTAAAAAGATAAGTTATTAAATTTCTAAATCATTAAAAATTTGGAAGTTTATTAAAATTAAATGACCCTGGATTTAGGGGTATGAATTTTGAAGTCAATAATTAATCAGTTTAATACCCCTATCTTGATTTTCAAATAAAATTTGAATCATGAATTATGACCACTTAAAGCTTAGCCTTTTCAAAACTAAGTAAGACACTCATCTAGGTCTTAAGGGCTTAGTGGTGACTTAGGACAAATCCAAATTGATTAAATGAGGATCAGTAAAATAAACATAACATAATCAAACATCCTTGAAACACCACTAAACCCAATTAGGGTTTAAATTTGGCTAAGTGTTCCAACAACACTAACTTGCCTCTTTAAGGGTCTTCACCCACATAATTCTTAAATTCAAACAGAAGTGATAATTACCCTATTCTTAGGGATAATTGAGACATCAATGTTCACTGAGTAATAAGGATATTTACAGGATGACTTATTAAGCAACATAGTAAGTTTAAAAGAACTCGGGATTTTCCACCAGGCAGCGAGAGAGTAGCATAGACCTATTTTTTTCTCTAGATCTGTTGGATGTCTTGAAGATCTACTAAACTTAATATGTTTTGCTTGACAAAATCATCCTTAATTAAAAGGACCCACAAAAATATGACATAAGGTTAGGAAAACCACCAGAACTTTTCTTTTCCCGCTCTCCATAAATTGCCTTAACATGCATTTTTAAGTTTCAGGTGGTGCAACGAGAAGACTCATCAAGTACGCTTTTACAGTTTACAGCATTGTATTTCTTGTACTTTTTTATTATAATTTTGTGCTTATACAAATTTGCATGGAAAACTAAAACTATTAGGATATCCACAAAACTAAAACCAAAACTAAAATCAATCAAGACAAAATTCACCCCCACAACATTCAAAATATAAAACAACTCAAAATTTAATCAAAATCATCACACAAAACTACAATTGCAACTAAATTAAGTTGTCTCTATTAGATGATCAGGAATCCCTCGGAGGAGGTAACCTACGGTTGCTAACGAGGCTTCCCACAGTTTAAATGAAATTATGGAACTCTTTAAGTTGAGTTTAGTAAGTTCATTTGGACAAAGTGAATTCAAAAGAAAATAGTGATGATGGAACGAGGGAACCGTAGGATCCTAACCTGTGTCACTCTAATCAACTTTAATATGCCCTTTAGAAAATTTAAAGAACTTCAACTATAGGGCCACCTGATTTGACATTATAACTTGACACATTAGAAAACTTAAACTCGTCGCAGCAAGGGCTTGGAGCTAGCATGGTGGGCAGCACAGCTAGCTTCAACAACAAAACTTGTCTTCCCCAGCTAAACCAATCTTCCTTCCTTAGACATAAACAACAAAGCCATAGGACTTCGAGGTTGCTTGCTTATGCAACGTAAATCCTCACCTTATCATTAGGCCTTTGTATAACACTGTTATACAATATAAGCCCTAACTCGTCTTAGAATTCGGAGGTTGTTGTTTGTCACGACCTAAATCCTAACATCTTCCAGGCTATTTGTGTGATCATTTCACACAAATGTAAGCCCTAACTAATAAAATTGGCAGGATGAAACACCTAAATATTTCCCAAAACTAAAGCCAAAATATAGGATAGCTTGGGAAGTCACCGAGGTTCTCCTTTGGATCCATGACATAAGCATTAGGATAGCTTGGGAAGTCATCGAGGTTCTCCTCTGGATCCATGACATCCCCTAGTTCCTCCTCCTTTGGACTCTACAACAAAATGTTCCAAATTTGAACCAATCCCCTTTCACACCTCTTTGTCCGATCTCATTGAAAAGTCTCCTTTGGATTCTACAATAAAATGTTCCAAATTTGAACCAATCCCCTTGCACACCTCCATGTCCGATTTCTTTGGATTCTACAACGTAATGTTCCAAATTTGAACCAATCACCTTTCACACCTCTATGTCTGATTTCGGATTCTACAATAAAATGTTCCAAATTTGAACCAATCCCCTTTCACACCTCTACATCCAATTTTGTTGAAGAGTTTCTACAATAAAATGTTCCAAATTTGAACCAATCCCCTTTCACACCTCTACGTCCGATCTCATCAAAAAGTCCTATACTTTGAAATTCCTTCAAGATAATATTTCCTGATTTTTATCGAGAGTCTTCTTAGAAGACTTTGGTCATTTAAGATGCATTTACCTTTAGGGGCTTGACCTTATAGGAAGCATGTCCGAACCCAGCTTAATATAAACCCTATTTAATCCTTTATATTAAATAGGGGAAACTTGTCAGCAAATACAAAGGTTTCGCAGACTAGACGGTCATACTTTCCTTAGTTTCTTTGATCGAGTCTCATCCTCAAGTCTTGTGTTTATTCTTTGAGATAGATACATGGTTTGAGGTATAGTGCTCTTTCATTTAAACTATGAAAAATATAGCGTCAGTTTGATTTCATACTTCTCTAAACTTTAACGTCCTTCCGAAGCGAGCGACAGGATTTTGATTCCGGAAACCAACAGCTTATTACGGGCAACTCCCCTCCAACAAAAAATAGCGCCGACAGCTTCTAGCGACTCCGTTGGGGACAACCTTTTCTCTCCATACAAATCTAGAAATATTATTTTCACACATTGGCAATGTGTCCATGCCCCTCTTGGACCAAACTACCCTTCTTTTGTTGACATACTTTACCTATTTCTATCTTGGGAAGGTATGACCAACCCTTGGACTTCACAACAAGCTGTTCAACCATCTTTGAACCGAAGGGTTCAGAAGGCCATTAAGGACACTTTAAATTTTCTTATATGGGGTCGTATCCCCAATAAGTGTGTCGGTGGACTAATTCCATTTGGTCAATTTCTGCCACTAATTGGGTCCCACACTGGGTCCTAAAAAATTTCACATCTCCCTTCCAAATTTGATTTGCTATTCCGCAAATTAAACCAAATCGTGTTATACTGCGCACACGTTGAAATTTTCTTATATTAATTACATTTTACACCTTTTTCTTAAATAATATTTTAAAATACCCATAAATTAAGACCTGGTTGATTTACAAATCAACCTCTATTTTCAGTGCTTGTACTAAATATTACGAGGTTTTTGGCCATATAGCTAACCCTGAAACTTTCTGTTTTCAAGCCTGCTGAAATGACTTACCCAACGCTGACCTTTTCCTACTACCTGCCGATGGACCGCAACGCCCGTAACGTCGCTCCCACCATCAAGTTTGGAGCTGGATTTGAAGATCTCATGGTTATCCTCAGAAAAGCCCCATTCATGGTAATGAAGATCGCTGCTCCGGAAATGCAAGAACCGCCTATAAAATTCAACTTAAACTGCCTTCAAGACTTCCCTGCCTAGAAGAAGGCTAAAGCTACTACCGTTGCGGCACCCGTCAAACATGCTATCCTCGCTGCTGTTAAAGTGAAAGAAGTAATGATTGTTGAAGATCTGAGTGAAGGATTAACTTTTCTGCCACCCATATTTGAAATCGGGTCAAGCTCAAGGACTATACCACTGACCCAAACTCAAAGGAGGAACCACAATAGAAGAGTTCAGAGGGCTATCAAAGCCCAGGCTCCTAAAAAGACACCTATTAAGGAGGAAACTCATCAAGTTGAAGAAGTGTTACTGGAAATTTATCCACTCCTACGAGGGAGTAGATTCCATCCTCTGACAGATATAGATGGATACGAGAGTATCCGGAGGATCGCTTACCATCACTTCAAGAAGTTCACTCCTAGCACTCCAGTTAGCGCAGTTTTCAGAAGGCTTGCTACTAAAGAAGGATGTTCAGTTAGTTATTTACTTAAACAAGTGGGAGATGCAATTTACCCTCACATGAAGAAGGAAATTTTGAAAGGCGTCAAATCCACTAGACAATCGTGTAAGACAATTGGAGCACCGCCTACTCGCATTCCTGTTTAGCTCCATTTAGGGAACAAATTTGATACAATAGTGATTACTACTGATCATACTGCCACCAGGACCACAGGTCGTCGACCGGTTAAGTCAAGACTGGGTCCGAAGATCTTATCCGTCACTCTTGCAATCCCAGAGATAAAAACAAAGCAATTACCTAACACTACAGCCGGTCTACACTACGGGGAGCATACCTTCCCTCGACATACTGATTTTTCCACTAAGACACCCCATCCTGAGACATCATCATAAAAAAAGAGGGTATGGGTACCCAAGGTCGCTGCATCGATACAGTTCAGTGAGCCTACAGGAAAGGAAGTAAAATCTGTGCCTAAAATATCTGACATTATCGTAATAATAGCCAGCGAGATGGAGGAACAAGTAGAAGATATCCACCAAGGTCCTCCAGATCTTAAAGCAATCAAGGAAACAATAATTTAGGAGAAAGTTGAGAAACTCAAGATTGAGATTTCTAAGTTAGCTCAAGAGCACGGAGTTCCGCCAATAGTGATAATGAAGATTTATATTACAATGATTACTTGGAGGAGGATTTCATGGATGTCCATGTGATTGAAACAAGAGCTACTACATCTGCGCGTGAGGCTTAACCTTACTCCAAAGAGAACGATGTAGATGAGCTGCGTAGGGTTATCCTCCTAAGGTATGAGCAAGTCAGTCTACTGAAGAAAAGAATAGAAGAGATGACTGTAGATAGAACTGCCATTCAAGGGCAATCACAAGCACCAAGATTGGCTTCTCCAGAGATTAATCAGCCAGAAATCGTGCACATCACAGATGAAAGAAGAGAGGCTACTTCAGCAAAAAAAAAAGGAACAACCAAAGAAAGAATCTCCGTCAGGTTCCATGCCAGAAAAGGAATTCAAGCAAATGGTTGAACAAGTGTTGGATGCGTTAGCCCAATCCAAGGGCGGTGCTTCAGTTTTGAAGGGTAGACCTTACCCGGAGGAGTTTGATGTCGTGCCTTTTTTCAAGTGGCCCCAAACTTCAAGATATTCGATGGAACTGGAAATCCCAGACAACATATAGCACATTTCTGAGCGAGTTGTGGCAACACAAGCAATAATGAGGCTCTACTCTACCAGCAGTTCGTCAGCAGCTTGTCAAGGATTGCTTTTGACTGGTACACTGACTTGCCCAACGGGTCAGTTAAAATATTTTCTGAGTTGGAACAGTTATTTGTGAAAATATATGTTGGGGCACAGCATCATGTGTCTATTGGAGAGCTCATGATGGAGAAGCAAAAGCCCAGCGAAACTTTGGCAGGCTATATTTTGAGGTGGAGAAACCTTAGCATGAAATGTGAACCTCAAATACAGGAACATCAAGCTATTGAGATTCTACTCAAAAGAATTCAAGGGTCAGTAGCTTTCATGCTTAAGGGACTCACCATCAAATCCTTCGAGAAGCTACTCAGTAAAGCCAGCAGTCTTCAAGAAGAAATGAAGCACATGGAGCCACATGAAAAGGCTAAGGTGACCAGAGTGTTCAAAAAGAAATCAGGAGTAGTCGCAACTGTCGACAAAGGAAAGCAGCCGATAAAGATATATGCAGAAGAGCATCGCCAGTCTTCGTCGTAGTACTCTCAGAAACAGAGCAGTCAATCCAACCAACAGCCGCCTCATGAGGGATCACCTCGAACAGCGGGAGCAGGTAAAAGAATATCCCTGTTAGAGTGACAGAAAGTCGTGTATTCCTTCAAGGATGAAGTTGTACCTATAATATTCAAAAGCCTGATGAAGAAACCAGAATTCAAACTTCCTGATCCACAGAAATGCGAAAAGCTAGATAAGAAGAATGAACCAAATTATGGCCCATACCACCGGTTGCTTGGGCACACTATAGACAAGTATTTCTTCTTTAAGGACAGGCTCGAGAAGAACCTCAAGGAAGAGAATATAACAATCCCAAAGGAGTATTTAAAAGAACCTGGAAAAGGTTCCATAAACATGATTTTGGCCGAGCCAATCTCTCCAATTGATCCGTATACCAGAATAAATGGATGGAGTACAACTTGGGATGAACTCAAGAAGGTCCTTAATCACATACAAGATTTATTGAAACAAGCTTCAATGAACACTGAAGAAGGATGGAATGAGGTATGGAGCAGATCATCCAAGAAAATACTGAACAAGATCCAGTCAACATCAAAACAAGCCTCTATTCAGAGTCTGCAACATACCAAGCCCGAGATGAAGGTTTCACGAGAAGATTTGTCATCTTCAAGGATAAAGAACAAGAAAAAGAAAAGTGTCACTACCAAGATTCATATAACGAGGGGTAGGATAGGGGCTGCCTCTACTAGATTGGTTGTCTCGGATTCGGGGAAGAAAGTCCTCAAGCCCTTGACTTTGTATGATTATCTTTTTGTCCCTCCGGGGTCTTATGAATATAATGATTGTGATTTTGGCTACATTTTGACCGTTTTTGGTGACAACATAACTGATTATGACCGATCTAGCTGCAATCTTGATTCCCAAAATGATCCTCAAATCATACTCGAGTCTGATGAACTCATTGTCAAGGCCAAAGAAGAACTCAATGATATCTCTTACGACAACACCGATAATGAGGAGCCAACTCTCGAGCGTCATGGTACACTTGTAGCCATCAACTTAGATCTTTTTGATGGAGAGGAAAAGACACTGGAAGATTTTACAATGATATCTCAAGAAGAAGAGATTACAAAAGTTAACTTACGGAGCGGAAAAGTGTTACCACCAAGAACAGCTCCAACAGATAAAGGAAAACAGATAATAACTCGAGAACAGATACCCCCATCTCCGCCAGTGGAAGAACCACATAATCAAAATAAAATTGGAGGATCATGCAAAGTAGACTACAATGTGTTTAGGAAGTTTCCTGCCCGACTAAGCATCTACGATGCTCTGATCCTGTCAAAGGAGATGAGAAAATCTCTGGTTACCGCTTTTCTTGATCAAAAAATTTGCTTAGTTTAGTTGGCTAGCACATCCTCAGATGAAGTTTGCTCGTTGAGAGAACTGTTAGGGGTAACCTTCACAGACGAAGACTTGCTGCTCAATACCGCCGACCACAACCATACGCTCTACATCTCCGTCAACATTGGCAGATTTGTGTTATCCAGAGTTTTAGTGGATGTTGGAGCATCTCTTAACTTGATGAGCTTACAGACATTGACCTATTTGGATATTGAATCTCAAGAGCTTACGACCGATAAAATAATGTTAAGAGGATTCAATCAAAAGGGAGAAAGAGCCCTTGGATCAATTACATTACTTATGAAGATTGGTGAACTCGTAACAACCGTTAAATTTCATATCATCGACGCCGAGACCTCTTTTAACGCTCTATTGGGTCGACCATGGATTCATGAGCACAATATCGTTCCATCATTTCTACACCAGTGCATCAAATATCGCAAAGATGGTCAAGAGAATTGCATCAATGGAGATCTACAACCATTTTCAGTGCATGACGTTGGTATCCATGAAGATGTTGCCTACTACGCGCCTCCAAAGAAGTCTGTCTTCTCATGCGAGATTTTGACAAACAAAGATGAAAATTCTGAAGAATTACAAAAAAGGAGGCCATACAACTCTGCTTCAACAACCTTCTACCAATTCCCAATTCAAAAGAATGTCTTGGATTTGGTACAATCGGACCAGTCGATGATTCTGAATTTTGCATGGTTGTTACTAATGAGTCAGAAGAGGATTGTCTCGATGTAAAGAATGACTCTACTGATAAACCAGTAGAAGATGATCTGCCATAATTTGATCAACACATGAGATTTTCTTTTTCATGGACGGGTCATCGGGATATAACCAAATTAAGATAGCTCCTGAGATTGCAGCACTTACAGGTTTCAGAACACCAATTGGAATTTTCTGCTACACAGTTATGTTGTTCGGCCTAAAGAACGAAGGAGCAACATATCAGCGTGCAATGAAAAAAATTTTTGACGACCTCATTCACAATCCAGTAGAATGCTTGAACGTTTACAACGATATGACCTTAAAATAAATTCCTTAAAGTGCGCCTTTGGTGTTACCTCTGGAAAATTTCTAGGGTTTGTTATCCGTCATCGAAGAATCAAGATCAACCCAGATAACATTAAAGCTATCTTGGAGATGCCTCCCCCAAAAACCTTGAAACAACTACGTTCCTTCCAGGGGAAGTTGGCATATGTGAGATGCTTTATTTCTAATCTCTTAGGTAGGTGTCAGCCTTTTTCGGCATTAATTAAAAATGATGCCAAATTAGATTAGGAAGAGAAATGCCAGCGGGCTTTTGATGACGTCAAACATTATTTAATGACACCTCCTGTCTTAGCAGCCCCTATCCCAGGGAAACCTCTAATACTTTATGTCGCAGACTTAGATGACTCTCATGGAGCCTTCTTAGCCCAAGTCAATGAGGAAGGTAAAAAAAATGTGCTCTATCACTTGAGTCATCGTCTAATACCGACGAAGATAAGGTATCCACCTATTGAGAAGCATTGTCTGTCGTTAATTTTCATCGCCCAAGAGCTTAGACATTACATGCTTTCTCATAAGATTACCCTAATTTTAAAAGTTAATCTTTCACAATATCTGATGACCTGACCAACACTCTCCGACCGTTTAGCAAGATGGTCAATGATCTTATTGCAATTTGATATAACTTTTGTTCCCCTCCATGCTATCAAAAGATAGATACTAGTACACTTTCTCGATGCACACTCACTGCCAGCTGGGTCCTCTCTCAACGACGAGTTACTAGATGAGCAAATACTACAAATGGAATTTTCTGGCGCGTAGCGCTGGGAAATATACGTTGATGGTTCTTCGTCATCCAGGTAAGACAAAGAATTAAGAATAGTTATACCAGGCAAAGTAAAGATCGGCTTGATCTTTATTACGCCAAATAAGGGTACGTTGAGGTTCTCATACCACCTGACAGAGTCGTGCACCAACAATGAAGCAGAATACAAAGCTTTAATCACCAGATTGGAATTGGTAATCTCAATGGATATAACAAACATTACCATCTATGGTAACTCTAACCTTGTCATCTAGCAGTTCGTCGGACAATACAGAATTCTAAAACCAAGATTAGCAGAGTACCATCAGTACACAATGAAGCTCCTGGAGCAGATTCCTGAGGTGACTTTCTATCAGATTCTTAGGGGAGATAATGCCCATGCTAACGTTCTAGCAAAACTTGCTAGGGAAATGGCGTGTCCCCCGGAGGATTCCATTGAAGTCACAGTGCAAGGAAGACGAGTCTTGTCTCGGATCAACTTCGAAAATCTACACAAGCTTGGAAAAGAAGAAACAATAAATACAGTCACAGACATCAACGAAGATTGGTGCAAGCCATTAATAGAATATTTTTATACTAGAAAGTTGTCATAAGACAAGTCTGGGGGGCAGCACATCACGAGAAGGGCTATGTCTTACGCCCTGGTGGGAAATGTTCTCTACAGAAGATTGTTCAACTAAATGTGGCTACGGTGTTTGAGCAGAACCCAGGCACATAATATTGTCAAAGCGGTACATGCCGGATTGTGTGGCGCTCACCAGTCAAGGCCGAAAATGAAAATGAAAATCAAAAGACTCAGGTATTAATGGCCAACGATTGCATGGATACAGCCAAAAGATGTCACCAATGCCAAGTGCATGGGGTGGTCTTACACCGGCCTCTGAATGTGCTACACCCAACTGTTGTCTCGTGGCCATTCAAGTTTTGGGGCACATACATAAAGGGTCGATAGATCCTCCATCTTCCAGAGGACACAGGTTTATACTTGCCGCTACAGATTACTTCTCCAAATAGGCAGAGGCAGTACCGCTACGTGAGGTTACGGTACTGTAAGTCCTTCATTTTTTTAAAAGCCAAATCATCTACCATTCGAAGTACCGCAAAGAATAATCTCTGACAATAGGATAGCTTTCAAAAGTACACAGGTCAAAAATTTTGTCAGAAGACATGGGATAAATTGGAGATACTCTACAATTTACTATCTCAGAGTAAATGGTCTGGTCGAAGCTTTCAACAAGACACTGGTACAAATTTTGAAGAAAACACTGGATGAAAAAAAAAGGGATTGGCATAACAAACTATTAGAAACCTTTTGGGCCTACCGGACGACTTTCAGGACTCTCACTCGGTGTACACCCTATATGCTCGTGTGTGGGACCAAGGTCGTGCTACTGCTAGAAATCCAGACACCATCTCTCAGAGTCGTTATTGTCAACCAACTCACAATGGAAGAAAGTGCAAAACTCAGACTTAAAGAGCTGGAGAGTCTCGAGAGAAAATGACTGGAAGCACAACAACATTTGGAGCTCTACCAGGCAAAGATAGAACAAGCCCATGACAAATTGGTCTGCCCAAGGACATTCAAAGTTGGTGACCTCATGCTTGTGCTCAAAAGACATATTCTTGCACGCCGCAAAATAGGTGGAAAATTTGAGCCAACTTGGGAGGGACCATTTGTCATTGAGAATGTCCATACAGAAGGAGCCTACCAGTTAGTGGACCTCTGGGGAGAAAGACCCATGTTACTGATAAATGGATGATACCTGAAAACCTATTATGTAACCTGATGCTGCTCAATGTCACTTGCCTCTGCTTTCTTTGAAACTTTGATTGTTTTAGGGTTATCTATGTGGCCAAATGTCTATAACCGGGTCCAAATTTTGTAATTAACCTCATTATAATGAAAATTTTGAGATAATTTTTTAACTTCACACGTTCTCTTTTCTACTTTCAAATTTAAATACCCTACTAAATAAAACGAAACTCACAAATAAAATGAATAATCCTCTTCACCAAACAAACTAAAATTTGCTTTAATAAATACTTTATTTTGTTCTTATTCGAGCCGAGCTTTAGCGCACTGACGTTTTTCCTGTCGTCTACAAAAAAATGTCAGGACAGAGGCTGACCTTTGCCTTCCAGGATGGTTGGAACCTTGCACTGAATGAAGAGATGGCGCCGCAAGGAGGTGTCATAGATTTCAAAGTGGATTTCAACCAGGTTGATATGGACTACGAGGTTCCTCTAATGGACGTAGTCAGCAGCAAAGAAAAGGAGGGACTGCCTTCACTGTTGAGGGTAACCACTCAAGACAATGTGTCACGCAAAGGTAAGAACGTGATAGCGGAACAAGATCCGATGGAGGGGCCTAGCCATCTGCCCTCCATGGTAGCTACTTCAGCAAGGGACCTGATAGCCGCTCGTAATGAACGATTACCGAATACTCCGCTCTGTAGGACACAATGCAGAAATGCTAGCCAAAAGAAATAGAGAGCCTTTCTGCGACAAGAACACAATCGCCAGAAAGACGTGAGCAATTTTCTTACCCCTACTCCCGAGGGACATATTTACGACCCAGATCTGAGAGAAACTTCTGTCAGCCTGCCCACTATATATGAAGAGTCAGGATTTGTGACAGAATCAGATGTGCTCCCAGTTCCAGATATCTTATGTAGGGGTTGCCCAACATGCATCATTGAGGTACTAGTCAGGACATCAGTCACGAGCACATTTGTAGAATACCAGGATTGCAGCATTCTGCATCTACAATGTTTCAGTACATTAGAAGAATACACTTCAAGCACTAACTAGTTTCAGACTCTAGACTTCGCGATAATGAACCATATGTCCCAGTAAGGACGGATCAGCGTGCACCATGGAGCCCAGGATCATACATCCCAGTAGAGGCTGAATCTTATATTCTTGATCGACTAACACTAGTTTGGGTCCCCGCAGAGGCCCGAAGGAAGGAACGCCCGCGGTAGCTGCTAACTCTTGGTATGGTAGGTAAGCAGAGTAAATAAAAGAGAATTTGAGTTCTAGGAAGAGGTTCAGGGAAAGTTCGTCAATATATTTGAAGGCCTAAAACTGTACATCGATGTTTTCTCTAAGACAGATGAAAAGAGTATTATGGACTGCTTCTTTAATTTAAGAGACAGAGGCTGAGCGAACCTTCTTATAGAGAGGACATATCCTGAGCTGAAGAAATGGTTGAGGGGAATGGGAAGAATCACCATCCAATGCATCTGTTGCTACAACTTCACGAATGACAGTCAGGGGAATCCTCCTGGGATCCTCAGATACAACTAAGTGGATTCGTTGCCACCAATGATAAAATGGATGATCAAGTGAATGGTCAAGTGGAATATTCTTCCTGCTACTTGCATTCCCAACAGTTGCATCATTAACATTTATGAAGAAGGTGACTACATTCCCCCACACATTGATCATCATGATTTTGCGAGGACTTTCTGCACGGTCTTGTTTATGAGTAAAAACAATATTCTATTTGGAAAAGAAATTGATATAGTCGGCCTTGGTGAATTCAGAGGAACTGTGGAGATTCCTCTTCCAGTTGGTTCAGTACTTGTCCTGAAGGGCAATGGTGCAGACATTGTGAAGCACTACATTCCAGGAGTGTGACATCGTAGGGTGTCTGTAACCTTCCACAGAATGGACGACAATAAAATACCGTATGGATTCCATCAGGACCCAGAATTGGAGGAATTATTTTTGCATGAGCTGTGAGAAGGTTGTACCTCTAAGTACATGCGAAGGGAACTCTTATCCTGGAGCATGACTTAGAAGGTCTTCTTGATCAGGAGCTCAACATACCTGGTACAGAGGGTTCAATTTCTTTCTTTTAACAGCACGACATGTACCTGATTTTATTCAGTCTACGATGTACTCATAGCATAAGATGATTCTCAATGTATTTCGACATGGATTACATAATGTACCTTTTGAGGCATTAGCCTATGTCTGATTTATGGCATCTCTTTTGGAGCAAATTAATTGAAATTTCTCTCAAATTGTGTCTTTTTGTCTGTTGCCTTTTTGTGACAATGATGAAAGCTGCGGACCATGTGATGGTTCAGAATTTCAATGAACAAAGAACGAAACAACAAATCTTCAACAATAAATAAAACATAAATGAAAAATAATCACCAAAAAATAAACAATAAAACAAATTTCTTTTGAAAATCAACCAATTAAAATTAAAACTTTAAAAACATATTTTAAAAAAATTAAATGTGATAAAAACAATAACAAAAAATAAAACAAAGTTGCTGAGTGGATGCTTCCGTTTTCGAAATTTCCTACTCTTTGTGCGCGCAGCACAACCATTGTCATCTATACTAACTCTCTGCACATCCCCGCAGAATTTCACATTCTGCACAAAAACTCACAAAGCCTTACAAATCTCTTTCAAAAAGATCAACCTTTTTCACATGATACATTTCTGTAAATTCAATGCTACTAACCCTCTTTTGAGAATCAATCCTACATTTCAATTCTCATTTTTGAATCAGTCCTACATTTCTGATTCTTCTTTTGAGAATTGACCTACATTTCAATTCTCATTTCCAAATCAGTCCTACATTTCTGATTCAATACATTCGAGGTCGGTCCTTACATTCTCACACTCTCTTTTGAGAATTGACCTACATTTCAATTCTCACTTCCGAATCAGCCCTACAATTCTGATTCATTACATTCGAGGTCGGTCCTTACATTCAGCACTCTCCTTTGAGAATTGACCTACATTTCAATTCTCACTTCTAAATCACCCCGACATTTCTGATTCATTACATTCAAGGTCGTTCCTTACAATCTGACACTCTCTTTTGAGAATTGACCTACATTTCAATTCTCACTTCCGAATCAGCACTACATTTCTGATTCATTACATTCGAGGTCGGTCCTTACATTCTGACACTCTCCTTTGAGAATTGACCTACATTTCAATTCTCACTTCTGAATCACCCCGACATTTTTGATTCATTACATTCGAGGTCGTTCCTTACATTCTGACACTCTCTTTTGAGAATTGACCTACATTTCAATTCACACTTCCGAATCAGCACTACATTTCTGATTCATTACATTCGAGGTCGGTCCTTACGTTCCCACACTCTCTTTTGAGAATTGACCTACATTTCAATTCTCACTTCTGAATTAGTCCTAAATTTCTAATTCATTACATTCTAGGTCGGACCTTACATTCCGACACTCTCTTTTGAGAATTGACCTACATTTCAATTCTCATTTTCGAATCAACCCTACATTTCTGATTCATAACATTCAAGGTCGATCCTTAGATTCTGACACTCTCTTTTGAGAATTGATATACATTTCAATTCTCAGTCCTACATTTCTGATTCATTACATTCAAGGTCGGTCCTTACATTCCAACACTCTCTTTTGAGAATTGATATACCTTTCAATTATCATTTTCATATTTCTGATTCATTATATTCGAGGTCAATCCTTACATTCTGACACTCTCTTATGAGAATTAACATCCATTTCAATTCTCAATCCTACATTTCTGATTCATTACATTCGAGGTCTGTCCTTACATTCCAACTCTATCACCCTTTTTTAATTTATGTCAAAATTTCAATTCCTACCTTAGGGTCAGCACTTACATACTGACTCCCATCCTTTAAAAATCTTTAAAATTTCATAACTCAAAGTGCGCTCTCCAATCCTCAGCTAGATTCCTTACTTCTCGACTTGATTAAACACACACCTGCTAATTCCCCAGTGGAAACAAATTACACATGACCCTACACATATTTTCAGTTCTGTTGACTTAGAAGTTGTATTGGTTTTTATTGATCTCATCGGTCAATGGCAATACGCACGGTGTGCTTGCCCAGCACACCACACCTATTGGGGGTCCATTTGTTGACCTCACTTTTAAGTTGAGGTTTAGTTTTCTTCCTCTTTAGTAGCCTAAGGTATAGCCATAGGACTTTCCTATTGACTATTCTTAGAAAACTAGAAAAGGCACCATCACCACTACCTTCTCTACTCAACTTGAAGTTCCACATGTTGGTCTCAACCTCTAAGTACTTAGTAGGTGGGGTCACAACGGGGGAAACTTAAGATGAGTCACCCTTAGGACTGCTGGACTTTAAAGTTGACCCTGGGTGTTGGTCTCAAGCTAATTAAATCACTACTCTCATCTACACTCACAATCACTCTCAGCTTTGAACTCAAATTTCTAGTCTAGATCCCTTGATCTTTTTGCGATAATCATGTAGATGGTCCCCTAAACCTACCAGCCTTAGGGCTATGGTTTGGCTAAGGCCACTATGTAGAGGACCCAAAATGGGGTTTCCATTGGTTAATTGCTTATTGATGATGGTTGGTACCTCAACTTTGGCAAAATACCCATCTTGGCCTTTTACCCTTAAACACCCCTAAATTACCAAAATACCCATCCATATTCCAAAACCCCAAAAATTCCCAGAAAATCTTAATAAATCCTAAATATTCCCAAATTTATTTCTGTCAACTACCACATGACCCAATTTGGCCAATTTGATCATCTTTATCAAAAATGCCCAAATTTGCCTTTAAAAACCCAAATTTATCCAAATTCAACTCAAATATTCATCAATTTCATTTCAATTGACCCCAATTCCAATCCTAAACTCAAATTCGCTTTTTGTATGACCAAACTAAACCAAATCAAAGCTCAACTGGTCTACAATTTGAGCCAAATTTAGATTTGGGTTAAAACCCCAATTTTGACCATATGACATAATCTCACCAAATTGAACCCATAGCCTAGTAAATTGGCCTCAATTAATGTTGAAATATCATTATTACATTCCTATACATCAAAAACAACCATCGATTTTCCTTGGTGAAGTCTCAAATCCATTTGATTTTGGACTAAATCCAAAATTCCCAAATTTAGACCCAAATTGGCTAAGTCCCCAAATTTCACCCAAATGATTGCCTTAACCCCCAAATTGAATCCAATTCATGTTGAAAACTCTTCATGAGGTCCCTATTGACCATTCACAATAATCAATTTGAACTTAGCCCAAGGATAACCCAAGCTAGACCCAAGCCTAGCACAACATGACCAAATTGACTAAAAATCAAAATTCCCTCAATTGACCCATCAATTAAACACAAAACCATTTCCATTCTTGACCAAAGTTGTTCCTTATGATCATCAAATCCCAAATGCAACAATTAATTCGGCCAATTGACATGGCTAGACTTGACCAAACCCAAGACATGGTCATTTTCACCCATTTGGACCCATGCACTAAATGTGACCTAACCACCCCAAAGTCACCAAATTAACTCCATCACAACCATTAGTTCGACTTAATGACCAATCCAAACAACATGAAACCACCTAAATCAAGCCATGGACCAAAGGTCCCCCAAATTAAGGGATCTTATTTCCAAAAATGAACATGCTTAGAGCCATGGACCAAAGGTCCCCCAAATTAAGGGATCTTATTTCCAAAAATGCACATGCTTAAGGCATGGACCAAAGGTCCCCCAAATTAAGGGATTTTATTTCCAAAAATGCACATGCTTAAGATACTGGACCAAAGGTCCCCCAAATTAAGGGATCTTATTCCCAAAAATACACATGCTTAAGATATCTGGACCAAAGGTCCCCCAAATCAAGGGATATTATTTCTAAAAATGCATGTGCTTAAGATATCAATATCAAAATTAGGTATTATTGCACTAAATTGTTGTGACGTATTCCTTTGGGTTCCTAGAGATCCTAGCCACCTCCCCCTGGCCGGTCGGCCAGCTTAGTGGCCAAAAAGCTTAAAACTGAGAGCCAACCCCATGGAACTTCACCCAAATCAAACCTAGAGGCCACCTCATCCAAATCAAACTATGGAGCTCCTCTGTCATCCACCTAAGCACCACATTACACCTCCTAATTGACCATGAGAGCCACCATAACCCCATTTTTATAAAATGCCACCTCCATGCCCGCTAAATTAAGTGCTAAAATTTTCTTTAATTAAACCTCTCCAAGCTTCACACAGAGCTTCTTTAAGATCTCTTCAGTGCATTCCAACAATTTTCTCTCAACAATTCCCTTTGCTAGAGCTCAATTTTGAGCTTGGAACCTTGCCAGAAACCAGAATCGAACCCAATACACCTCCACAGTCCACCCAAACTCAAATTAACTCTACCCACACCTTGACAACAGTGAAAGAAGCCAAGGCCCCATAAAATCCCCCTTCCACAGAACTTCTACCATAGCTCTAGACCAACACCCAAATCCAACCGTGATAAAATTCATACCTAGGCCTTACACCAAGACCGGGGACACAATCCCTAGCCTCTTTGGATTGTAACGAACGAGCCAAGATTCTCTAATTGAAGCTTCACTTCTCATAGCAAAGTTATAAAACCTCACCTCATCCCGAGCCTATTTCAATTCTCCATTTAATTAGACATAATTTAATTGCATGATTATCGTATGGATGTGTTCGTCTCACTTAGACGAGTTCATAAGATCAAACCCAAAGTTATTTGGTTGAGTCTAGGTTGAGATCTTATGGTTTTAGTGTGGACGGTGACGGGATCATTCTATCGGGGATGATGATGGGGAGTCGTTTGATCAAGCGTGTATCAAATGGATGGAGGATATCGAGCCGGACGACGCTTCGGGACATAAACAGCGGGCTGAGTCCGCAGCTACGTGGATGGCGGCTTCCAACTAGAGCACGCCACGCATGCCTTCGGAACCTTCGTAGGTTGAAGTGGCACGCGCGGTTTAAGTAGAAAAATATGGCTTTTTTATTTATTTGAATACCCCTAACATAGAAAATCCATAACTTTGAGTAAAAAATCACAAAAATAAAATAAAAATACCCTCTTACTCAGCAAATGGAGGAGAATAATGTGAAATAAATTTCAAGTCCATTTGATGCATAAAATATTTTTATTTAATTAAACATTGTTTGGGATCATTTAATTCTCCATGCATATCGATACATCACCTTAGCTTGAAATTTTACAATGTTGTAGCGTTTGTCAAGGGAAACATCCTCAAATTTTTCTAATGTCAGAGAAGGTTCCTATACAGAGATCCATATTTTTCAAGATCTTGTACATTATTTTCTTAAAATAATCATGGAAATTAACATATTGATTAGAAAATTCTATGAAAATTTTGGAAGGTCCACTATGCCTAGAGGAGCTTTTGGAAATAATTTCGTGGGTCAAGTCATTTAAAATGCACTGAAATTTTACAAACACTTTCACTAAAATAATTAATTTTGGAAAATATAAACATTTAAATGACTTGATTTTTTATCTCCACCGTGGTTTTTGATCCAGAGAACTCATTATAAGAAGTTCAAAATATTTTGAGTTCATTTGATAACTTAAGTTGATTTTTAAAGATAAATATCACTTTTAACACTTAAATGATTTTTAAAATCAAAATATAACTCAAAAAATTATGAAACTTAGTGACTTGAGTTCTCTGTGATCAAAGATATTTTATAAAAATAAAATATTATTTAGAATAAAAACTTAATTTATAACATATTTTAAATATTTAAAATAATGTGGAATAAATTTCAAGTCCATTTGATGCAAAAAAATATATTTATTTAATTAAACACGGTTTGGGATCATTTAATTCTTCATGCATATCGATACATCACCTTAGCTTGAAATTTTACAATATTGTAGCCTTTGTCAAGGGAAACATCTTTAAATTTTTCTAAAGTCAGAGAAGGTTCCTAAACAGAGATCCATTTTTTTCAAGATCTTGCACATTATTTCCTTAAAATAATCATGGAAATTAACATATTTATTAGAAAATTCTATGAAAATTTTGAAAGGTCCACTATGATAATTCCATGGGTCAAGTCATTTAAAATGCACTTAAATTTTACAAACACTAAATCACTAAATTAATTAATTTTAGAAAATGTAAACATTTAAATGACTTGATTTTTTATCTCCACTGTGGTTTTTGATCCAGAGGAGAAATTTAAACATTTAAATGACTTGATTTTTTATCTCCACTGTGATTTATGATCTAGAGAACTTGAAAATAATTAATTTTGGAAAATATAAACATTTAAATGACTTGATTTTTAATCTCCACTGTGGTTTATGATCTAGAGAACTCATCCATAAAAGTTTCAAAATATTTTGAGTTCATTTAATAACTTAAATTGATTTTTAAAGATAAATTCCACTCATAAAAATTTCAAAATATTTTGAGTTCATTTGATAACTTAAGTTGATTTTTAAAGATAAATATCACTTTTAACACCTAAATGATCTTTAAAATAAAAATATAACTCAAACAATTATGAAACTTAGTGACTTGAGTTCTCTGTGATCAAAGCTATTTTATAAAAATAAAATAATATTTAGAATGAAAACTTAATTTATAACCGATTTTAAATATTTTGAAATTCCTTGAAGATAATATTTCCTGATTTTTTTCGAGAGTCTTCTTAGATGACTTTGGTCATTTAATATGTAATTAACTATAAGGGCTTGCCCTTATAGGAATCATGTCTGAACCCAGCTTTATATAAATCATATTTAATCCTTTATATTAAATATGGGAAACTTGTCGGCAAATATAAGGTTTCGTAGACCAAACGGACGTCATACTTTCCTTAGTTTATTTGATCGAGCCTCATCCTCCCAGCTTAATATAAACCCTATTTATTCCTTTATATTAAATAGGGGAATTTGTCGGCAAATACAATAAATCCTATTTAATCTTTTATATTAAATAGGGGAACTTGTCGGCAAATACAAAGGTTTCAATAAACCCTATTTAATCCTTTATATTAAATAGGGGAACTTGTCGGCAAATACAAAGATTTCAGGACCAGACGGACGTCATACTTTCCTTAGTTTATTTGATCGAGCCTCATCCTCAAGTCTTGTGATTATCTTTCGGGATAGATACAGAGTTTGAGGTATAATGCTCCTTCATTTATACTATGAAAAAAATGGGGTCAGTTTGATTTCATAAATTTCTAAACTTCAACGTCCTTCTGAAGCGGACGACGTGATTTCGATTCCGGTAACCGACACCTTCTTACGAGCAACTCCCCTCTAACCAAAAATAGCGCCAACACTGCATTTATAGCATTTCAGTACATTAGAAGAATACACTTCAAGCACCAACGAGTCTCAGACTCCAGACTTCACGACCAATTAACCATATGTCCCACTGAGGACAGATCAGCACGCACCATGGAGCACAGGGTCATACATCCTACTAGAGGCTAAATCTCATATTTTGGATCAACCAACACTAGTTTGGGTCCCCACCGAGACCCAAAGGAAGGAACGCCCGTGGCTGCTGCCAACTCGTGATATGGTAGAATACTACAAGATAAGCAGAGTAAATAAAAGAGAATTCGAGTTCTATGACGAGGTTCAGGGAAAGTTCATCAATATGTTGGAAGGCTTGGAACTGTACACCAAGGTTTTCTCTGAGACTGATGAAAAGAGTATTCTGGACTGCATCTTCGATTTAAGAGACAGAGGTCGAGCGGGCCTTCTCATGGAGAGGATATATTTTGAGCTGAAGAAATGGAAGAGGAGAAAGGGAAGAATCACCATCCAATGCAATTATTGTTACAACTTCACGAATGACAGACAGGGGAATCCGCCTGGGATCCTCAGATATGACCAAGTGGATTTGTTGCCACCAATGATAAAATGAATGATTAAGAGAATGGTGAAGTGGAATATTCTACACACTACTTGCATTCCCAACGGTTGCATCATTAACATTTATGAAGAAGGTGACTGCATTCCCCCACACATTGATCATCATATTTTTGTGAGGCCTTTCTGCATGGCCTCGTTCATGAGTAAAAGCAATATTCTATTTGGAAAAGAAATCGATATAGTCGGCTCTGGCAAATTCAGAGGAACTGTGGAGATTCCTCATCCAGTTGGTTCAGTACTTGTCCTAAAGGGCAATGGTGAAGACATTGTCAAGCGCTGCATTCCAGGACTGTGACACCGTAGGGTGTCTGTAACCTTCCGCAGAATGGACAACAGTAAAATACCGTATGGATTCCAGCAGGACCCAGAATTGGCGGAGTATCTCTAAGTACATGCAAAAGAAACTCTTATCCTGGAGCATGACTCAGAAGGTCTGCTTGATCGAGTGCTCAACATACCCAGTACAGAGGGTTCACTTTCTTTCTTTTAACAACATTACATGTATCTGATGTATTCAGTCTACAATGTATTCATAGCATGAGATGTTCTCGATGTATTTCAACACAAACTACATGATGTACCTTTTGAGGCATTAACCTATGTCTGATTTATGACATCCCTTTTTGGAGCAAATTAATAGAAATTTCTCTCAAATTGTGCCTTTTTGTCAGTTGCTTTTTTGTACGATGGATGAAAGTTGCGGACCATGCGATGGTTCAGAATTTCAATGAACAAAGAACGAAACAAAAAATCTTCAACAATAAATAAAACATAAATGAAAAATAATCACCAACAAATAAAAAATAAAAAAATTCTTTTGAAAATCAACCAATTAAAATTAAAACTTTAAAAACATATTTTAACAAATTAAATGTGATAAAAACAACAAGAAAAAAAAACAAAGCTGTTGAGTGGATTCTTCCGTTTTCAAAATTTCCTACTTTTTGTGCGCGCAGCACAACCATCGTTATCTACACTAACTCCCTGCACATCCCAACAGAATTTCACATTCTGCACAAAAACTCACAAATCTTTACAAATCTCCTTTAATAAGATCAACCTTTTTCACATGATACATTTCTGTAAATTTAACGCTACTAACCCTCTTTTGAGAATTGACCTACATTTCAATTCTCATTTTTGGATCAGTCCTACATTTTTGCTTCATTACATTTGAGGTCGGTCCTTACATTCCGACATTCTCTTTTGAGAATTGGCCTACATTTCAATTATCACTTCTGAATTAGCTCTACATTTCTAATTCATTACATTAGAGGTTGGTCCTTACATTCTGACACTCTCTTTTGAGAATTGAGATACATTTCAATTCTCAGTCCTACATTTTCGATTCATTACATTCGAGGTCGGTCATTACATTCTGACACTCTCTTTTGAGATTTGATATACATTTCAATTCTCAATCCTACATTCTGATTCATTACATTTGAGGTCGGTCCTTACATTCCAACACTCTCTTTTGAGAATTAATATACATTTCAATTCTCAGTCCTACATTTCTGATTCATTACATTTGACGTCGGTCCTTACATTCTGACAATCTCTTTTGATAATTAACCTACATTTCAATTCACACTTCCGAATCAGTCCTATATTTCTTATTCATTACATTCGAGTTCGGTCCTTACATTCTAACACTCTCTTTTGAGAATTAACCTACATTTCAATTCTCACTTCTAAATCAGTCTTACAATTCTGATTCATTTCAATTGAGGTCGATCCTTACATTCCGACAATCTCTTTTGAGAATTGACCTACATTTCAATTCTCACTTCTGAATCAGTCTTACATTTCTGATTCATTACATTTGAGGTCGGTCCTTACATTCTGGCACTCTCTTTTGAGAATTGATATACATTTCAATTCTCAATCCTACATTTCTGATTCATTACATTTGAGGTTGGTTTGTAGGTTTCGACACTCTCTTTTGAAAAATGATATACATTTCAATTCTCAGTCCTACTTTTCTGATTCATTACATTCGAGGTCGGTCCTTACATTCTGACACTCTCTTTTGAGAATTGATATACATTTCAAGTCCTACATTTCTGATTCATTACATTTGAGGTCGGTCCTTACATTCTGACACTCCCTTTTGAGATATGACCAACATTTCAATTCTCAATTCCGAATCAGTCCTACATTTCTAATTCATTACAATCGAGGTCGGTCCTTACATTCTGACACTCTCTTTTAAGAATTGATATACATTTCAATTCTCAGTCCTACATTCTTGATTCATTACATTTGAGGTTGGTCCTTACATTCTGATACTCTCTTTTGAGAATTGATATACATTTCAATTCTCAGTCCGACATTCTTGATTCATTACATTTGAGGTTGGTCCTTACATTCCGACTCTCTTTCCCTTTTTGAATTGATATATGAATTTCAATTCCTACCTCGAGGTCAGCATTTACATACTGACTCCCATCCTTTGAAAATCTTTGAAATTTCATAACTCAAAGCCCACTCTCCAATCCCCAACCAGAGTCCCTACTTCTTGACTTGATTAAACACACACTTGCTAATTCCCCAGCACAAACTAATCACACACAACTGTACACATATTTTTGGGTCTGTTGACTTAGAAGTTGTATTGGTTTTTGTTGAACTCGTCGGCCAACGCCAATACGCGCGGTGTGCTTGCCCAGCACACCCCACCTATTGGGGGTTTATTTGTTGACCTTACTTTTGGTTGACGTTCGGTTTTTTCCTCTTTAGTAGCCTAAGGTCTAGCCAAATTTCCCCAATTCAACCTAAATGTCCATCAATTTGATCTCGATTGGCCCCAATTCCAATCTTAAACTCAAATTCACTTTTGATATGACCAAACTTAACCAAACCCAAGCCTAATTGGCCCATGATTTGAGCCCAATTTTGATTTGGGTCAAAACCCCAATTTTTACCAGATGACCTAATCTCACCAACTTGAACATATAGCCTAGTCAATTGACCTTAATTAATGTTGAAAAATCTTTATAACATTCCTATATATCAAAATCAACCATCAATTGGCCTTGGTGAAGTCTCAAATCCATTTGATTTTGGCCTAAATCCAAAATTCCCAGATTTAGCCCCAAATTGGCTAAGTCCCCAAATTTTACCCAATTGACTACCTTAACCCCCAAATTGGCATCCAATTCATGTTTAAAACTCTTCATGAGGTCCCTATGGATCATTCACAACAATCAATTTGGACTTAGGACCAAGGCTAACCCAAGCTAGACCCAAGCCTAGCCCAACATGACCAAATTGATTAAAGTTCAACATTCCCTCAAAGTGACCCTTCAATTGAGCTCAAAACTACTTCCATTCTTCACCAAAGTTATTCCTTATGATCATCTACACTAAATGCAACATTTATTTTGGCCAATTGACATGGATAACCTCATCAAAACCCATGTTTTGGTCATTTGCACCCACTGGGACCCATACACTAAATTTGACCTAACCACCCTAAAGTCACCAAACTAACTCCATCACAGCCATTAGTTGGACTTAGTGACCTATCCAAACACCATGAAACCACCTAAATCAAGCCATGGATCAAAGGTCCTCCAAATAAAGGGATATTATTTCCAAAAATGCATGTGCTTAAGATATCCTTACCAAAATTAGGCATTATTGCACTAAATTGTTGGGACATATTCCCCTGGGTTCCCTGAGCTCCTAGACACCTCCCCCTGGCCGGCCGGCCAGACTAGTGACTAGAAAAGCTTAAAAACAAGAGCCACCCCCATGGAGCTTCATGCAAATCAAACCTAGAGGTCAGCTCATCCAAATCAAACTATGGAGCTCCTCTGCTTTCCACCTAACCACCACATTACACCTCCTAATTGGCCATGACAGCCACCATAACCCCATTTTTATATAATGCCACCTCAATGGCCGTTAAACTAAGTGCTAAAATTTCCTTAGTGAGACCTCTCCAACCTTCACACAGAGCTTCCCTAAGATCTCTTCAGTGCATTTCAACCATTTTTCCTCACCAATTTGCATTGCTAGAGCTCAATTTTGAGCTTGGAACCATGCCGAAAACCAAGACACAACCCAATACACCTCCACAGTCCACCTAAACTCAAATTAACTCTATTTACACCTTCACAATAATGAAAGAAGCCAAAGCCCCATAAAATCCCCCTTTCGAAGAGCCTCTACCATAGCTCTAGACCAACACCCAAAGTCGGTCGTGATCAAATTCATACATACACCTTACACAAAGACCAGGGACTCAATCCCTAACCTCTTTGGATCATAACAAACGTGCAAAGAACCTTTGATCGAAGCTTCACTTCTCAGAGCAAAGGTATAAAACCTCACCTCATCCCGAACCTATTTTGATTCTCCATCTACTTAGAGTTAATTTGATTACTTGATTACCGTATGGATGTGATCGTCTCACTTAGACGAGTCCATAGGATCAAGCCCGAGGTGATTTGGTTGTGTCTAGGCTGAGATCTTAGGGTTTTAATGTGGATTGTCACAGAATCATTCTATCAGGGATGATAACGGGGAGTCGTTTGATCAACCGTGTATCAAATGGATGGAGGAGATCTAGCCGGACGACGCTTCGGGACACGGCGGGTCGAGTCAGCGCTGAGGTAGATGGCGGCATTAAATGGAAGTGTGTGGCATGGAGCTTCCGAGCCTTCGTAGGTTGAGGTGGCACACGCGGATTAAATAGAAAAATAGGGCTTTTTCTATTTATTTAAATACCCCTAACTTAGAAAATCCTTGTGTAGAAAAATCAATAAAATAAAATAAAAATACCCTCTTACTCAGTGAATGGAGGAGAATAATGTGGAATAATTTTCAAGTCCATTTGATCCATAAAATATTTTTAATTACTTAAACACTTTTTGGGATCATTTGATTCCCCATGCATATTGATACATCATCTTGGATAGAAATTTTGGCATGTTGTAGCCTCTATTAAGGAAAACATCCTCCAATTTTTCCAAAGTCAGAGGAGGTTTCTATACATAAAGCCATATTTTTCAAGATTTTGCACATTATTTCCTTAAAATAATCATGGAAATTATCTTATTAATTCAAAAATTCTAAGAAAATTTTGGAAGGTCCACAATGGCCACAAAAGCTTTTGGAAATAATTCCATGGGCCAAGTCATTTAAAATGCACTTAAATTGTACAAACACTAAATCACTAAAATAATTAATTTTAGAAATGATAAACATTGAAATGACTTGAATTTTATTCTTTACTGTGATTTATGATCCAGAGAAGCCACTATAAAAAGTTCAAAATATTTTGAGTTCATTTGATAACTTAAGTTGATTTTTAAAGATAAGTTCCACTTTTGATACTTAAATTATTTTAAAAAAATCAAAATAAAACTAAAAAATTATGAAAATTAGTTTTTAGAGCTCTATTAAATGATTTTTTAAAAATCAAAATATAATTCAAAAAATTATGAAACTTAGTTTTTGAGTTTTCTATTTTTAAAATCAAAATATAACTCAAAAAATTATGAAACTTAGTTTTTTTGAGTTCTCTGTGATCATATTTTTAAAAATCAAAATATATCTCAAAAAATTATGAAACTTAGTTTTTTTGAGTTCTCTGTAATCAGAAAAAAATCAAAATATAACTCAAAAAATTATAAAACTTAGTTTTTTGAGTTCTCTGTGATCAGGGGAATCAAAATATAACTCAAAAAATTATGAAACTTAGTTTTTTGAGTTCTCTATTATCAGGGGTGTTTTCTAAAAATAAAATTATATTTAAAATAAAAACTTGATTTTTAGCCTATTTTAAATATTTGAATAATTTAATATTTAGAATAAAAACTTGATTTTTAACCTATTTTAAATATTTAAAATAATTAAAAATTGATGAAAAACACAAAAAAATATTTAGAATAAAAACTTGATTTTTAACCTATTTTAAATATTTAAAATAATTAAAAATTCTTAAAAAATACAAAAATAATAAAATTCCTGGAAATGTTCTAAATTATTTTCTAAGCACTTAGAAACAATTGGAATATTTTTCTTGCATTTCTAAATAAACATATTGAATTTCAAAACTTAAAAATAATTTTTAAAGGCTAAAAATGAGTTTTCACTAAAATAATTCCAATAAATAAAAAAAAATTAGAAAAATATGAAATTTGCTTCTCTGGGTTTTCTAGCCTTAGAGAGATTTTTCAAAGACACAAAACTTAATTTTTATTATTTAAAATATTTTATTTTTATTAAATAACCCATAACTTAAAATTATTCTCATAAATCGTAGAGAATTCAAAAAATCATCAAATTTTGTCAAAAGTCTTCTCTAGCCTAGTTCTATCTCCTATAAAAATTTTAAAGAATTAGAATTTACGTTGGTCAAGTTAGGAATTTTCTTTGAAAAATCCTATTTTTGCATGAACATAATTATATAAAATAAATTAAATTATTAAAAATCACATTTTCTCCTCTGATGTATTATTTGGCCCATGAATGAGGTAGGAGAAAAATTTCAAAGTCATTTGAATTGAATTTGACAAATTATGAAGTGTTAGAGCCTTAGGGGTAAATGTGTAATTTTGGAAATTTAGCTTTAATTAACATTTAGGCTTAGTTTAAGGAGGGAAATGGCCAGAGAAGCCTTAATTAACATTCTCCTCTGATGAAACACCTAAATATTTCTCCTCAAAACTAAAGCCAAACATCAGGATAACTTGGGAAGTCACTGAGGTTCGCCTCTAGATCCATGACATCCCTTAGTTCTTTCTCCTTTGGATTCTACTATAAAATATTCCAAATTTGAACCAATCTCCTTTCACACCTCTACGTTTGATTGCATTGAAAAGTCTTACCCTTTGAAATTCCTTGAAGATAATATTTCTTAATTTTTATTGAGAGTCTTCTTAGGTGATTTTGGTCATTTAAGATGTAATTAACTATAGGGGCTTGTCCTTATAGGAAGCATGTCTGAACCCAGATTATCATAAACCCTACTTAATCCTTTATATTAAATAGGGGAATTTGTTGGAAAATTCAATGGTTTCACAGACCATACGAACGTCATACTTTCCTTAGTTTATTTAATGTAGCCTCATCCTTAAGTCTTGTGTTTATCCTTTGGGATAGATATGGGACTTGAGGTACAGTGCTCTTTCATTTTAAAATATAAAAAATATGGGGTCAGTTTGATTTCATACTTCAACGTCCTTCCAAAGCTGGCTACGGGATTTTAATTTCGGCGATTGACAGCTTCTTACGGGCAACTCCCCTCCAACCAAAAATAGCGCCGACAAAACTATAGTAAGATAGATACATTTAATTAACTATAGAAATGTACAAAATAATTTAAATCATCATGACATTTTTTCCTAAGCTTCTTAAGCCATAGGAAACCTACTAGAATTATTCTCATAATTTTCCAAGTGATATTTAAATTTATATAATTAAAAAAAAAGTAAAAATAGTCATCCTAGCTTAAAAATTAGGGTTAGAGACACAGAGATGCCATCCGACCTTGGAAAAATTAGAGAGCATAGCCCCTATATTAAGGAATGAACCCTAAAAATTTTAAGCCATGGTGAGCAATGTTTGATCATAATGAATTAAAATATTCCAAAGAGTATTTAATTCATTAAAAATGAAAGAGTAAACAAATAATTTTTATTTTTATCCCACATTATTCTCCTCTATACACTAAGAAAGGGAGTATTTTTATTTAAGTTTTATGATTTTTCTACACAAAGTTATGACTTTTCAAAGATCAAGCATTAACTTAATTCAAAAAAAGCCAAATTTTCTACTTAACCCAGTTTGCGCCAGTGCAACCTCGTCCGCCTGAGCTTTACACACAGTGCTCCACCATTTGACGTCGCTAGCAACCTCAGCTCCCACGTGGTCTGTCGTTTCACTCTAAGGGTTCATCTGGCATAATTTCCTCTGTCCATTCAATACACACGCGATCGGAAGGCATCCATTCATGTCTCTAAGTGACCTAACCCACAAGCTGTTCACACTAAAACCTTAAGATCTCAAGCTAGACTCAACCAAATAGCATGGGGTTTATTTTTAAACCTTCATCTACTCAAGATAAGCATATCTATGTGCCTTATATTGTATGAAATACACAAATACGTATGGAGAATAAAAATAGGCTCAGATTAGGGTTGAGGTTCAATACATTTGTCTGAGAGGGGAGGCCTCAATCAGATGGTTTTGGTAGCTTCAATTGGGTCCAACTAACCTCCAAAAGTCCTAGGTGTTGGTGAATTATCTATATACTATTTCGATCAAATTGGATTTTAGGTGTTGGTCTAAAGCTAGGTTAGAGACTTTTAAAGACGGTGATTTTGTGGGCAATCAACTCCTCTCAGTTTGGTGTTGGTGTGGGCACGGTTAATTAAAATTTGGTGTAATGTGGAGGTATTGGGAAATATGTCCTGGTTTGAGCTGAAATTTTGAACTCAAATTTGAGCTCTCAAAGTTGGAATCAGAGGGAGAAAATAGTGGGGTTGACCTAAGGAGTTCTTGGAGAGTCTCTGGAAGTAATTGGGTAGAGTTTCCGCAAGGATTTTTGCTAACCCCCTTTTTTGTCCATGGGAGAAGAGTTTAAATAAAATGGCTTAGGGTGGCTACCAGGTCCAATCAATGGGTAGGATGGCTGACCAGAAAACAACGCTTATGTGGAGGGTTTAAAAGTGTCAAAGCCAATTGGAATTGGCCTACTGAGATGGGTTAGATTAGGTTTTGATGGTGTCATGGGGCTCCCAATTTTTTTATTTTTTGATGAATAGGATGGCTGACCAGAGCAAGGGAGGTGGTCAGGCAGTGAGGTGAGCCAAGGGGAGGTTTAATTATGCGCATCCCTTAATGGTTTGGTATGATGGTAAGGATTTCTCTATTTAGGCCAAAAAAAGGATAGAGTCCCTAAATCAAGGGAACATTTATCCATGGATTTCATAAGGTGGGCTAGGTAGGCTTAGCCTGGTCCTTAGGCTCCATTTTGGGGTTGTGGTTTCATTGATTTTGTCAATTGGGCATTGCTTAATCAATTTTGGTGCATGGGTTCAATTTGGGTCAAACTGGCTTGAAGTAGAGTTTGGGTTGGGCTAGCCATGACATTGGACTTAATTGATTGAGCAATATTGTCTGGATGATTATCACAAAGATTTTAGAAAAGATTTGGAGTGATTTTGAATTGATTTGGTGGGTCAATTTGAATGAATTTTGGGCATTTAGTTAATTTGGGGCTGTTTGGTTAAACTTAGGTTTAGGTTCAGATAGAGTTGGGCTAAGTCCGAATTGAGAGTTTAAAATGGTCTTAGGGAATGTCATGAAGCTTTCTTAATATTAATTTTGTGCCAATCTTGGGGTTTGGTCATTCAATTTGGTGGAATTTAGGCACATGGCTAAATTGGGGAAAATTTGGGAATTTTGGATTTGGATTTAAATTGAGTAAAATTAATGCTTGACCAAGGTCAATTAAGGGTTCAATTTGGTTTTTGGCGATGTTTCAAAAGTTTATGATGCATAGTTGGGGAATTGGAAGGATTTAGGGGTTCAATTAAGTGGGATTTTGATTTTAGGCTAAATTGGGGCTTTTTGGTTTAGGTTGAAATTTGACTCAAATGTGGGTTAGTTGGACTTGGATTTGGTTTTAATTGAGTTTGATCATGATGAATTTGAACTTAGAATTGAAATTGGAGAAGATTGGGATCAAATTGATGGGCATTTGGAGTGAATTGGGGTATTTTGGCCTTTAAAAGCAATTTGGGGCTTTTGGTGAAAATGGGTCAAATTTTTCAAATTGGGTTCAATTAAAGGGTCCAAATTGATTTTGGAGAGATTTAAAAGGGTTTTGAAGGTTTTAGGAGTTTGGGCCACCAAGGTTATTTTTGTAATATTGGCAAATTTAGGGCTACTTTAGTAATTTTAGCAATTTCGGTAGTTTCAAATGGTTTGAAATGATTTTTGGACAAATTTGAGTAGTTTGGGTAGTTTTGAGAATTTTGGTCAAATTTAAGGTTTGGGGGTGTTCTGGTAAATTGGGTTGATTTAGGGGACAAAAGGCTAAGTTGGGTATTTTGGTGAAATTGAGGTGCCAACCACCCTATTTGAGCCATGAACCAATGGAATCTTCATTTGGGTCCTCTATGTACTAGTCTTGGCTATACTCTAACTTAGGGCTAGTGGGTCTAGGGGACCATCTACATGAGTCTCTCAAAAGATCAAGGGATCAAAGTCAACAAGTTTGGGTTTAGGGTTGTGAGTGAATATGAGTGAAATTAAGTGTAAGTGAGTGAACTAGCTCCAGAACAACACCCAGGGTCAACCCTAAGGCCAAGCAGTCTTATGGGGATGCTCCTTGAGCTCCCCCATATAAACCCCACCTACTAAGTGCTAGAGATTGAACCAATATGTGGAACTTCAAGTTGAGAAAAGAAGAGTTTAAGAGTTTCTAATGGTGAGGGTCCCTTTCCTAGTCATTTCGGAATAGTTAACAAAAAATTCCTATGGCTAGACCTACTAAGGAGGAGAAAGTTAAACCTCAACCAAAAGTAAGGTCAAGAATGTGGAATGAAGCAAAGTTTTGAAGTATCGGACATCATCGCATCTATTGCTCCGGAGTTTGATGAACAAGCAGAGGATGTTCAGGAAAGTCCTTTAGATCTTAAAATGGTTTAGGAAGCATAATTGAAGAGAAAGTCACAAAGCTCAGGGCTGAGATTTCTGAATTAGCCAAAGAGCACGGAGTGGCTATTGATGATGATGACAATTTAACTTTAACAATAATCTCGGTGAAGATTTTATGGATATCCACATCATCGAGACTAGAGCCACTGAATCTGAGCACGATGCACCTCTTATTGAAGGGAACGCCATGGATGATTTGCATAGAGTAGCTCAATTAATAGATGAACAAATCAATCAGATGGAGAAGAGAATGGAAGAGATGGCTACCACCATGGGCCCATGGCTACAGTTCATGAACAGTCCCAATCACAGTTGTTAGCTTCTCCAGAAGTTAATCAACTATAGATAGTTCACATTACCAATAAAAGGAGAGAAGTTGCCTCAGCTAACAGCGATGATCAGAAAAAAGAAGGATTCCCCAACAAGTGAAATACCAGAAAAAGATACAAAATAATTGGTCGAACAACAACTTTGAGAGGCCTTAGCCCAATCTAAAGGTGGTGCACTAATTTCAAATGGTAGACCTTACCCGGAGGAGTTTAATGTCGTTCTCTACCCTAAGAGTTTTGTGTCACCAAACTTTAAGACAATCGACGGGATCGGAAATCACAAACAGCATGTAGCACATTTCCGAGCCAGTTGTGGCAACACTAGAGGTAATGAAGCTTTACATTTCCGTCAGTTTGTCAGCAGCTTATCAGAAGTCACATTTGATTGGTATGTCGAGCTACCTAATGGATCAGTCAAGAAATTCATAGATATGGAACAGTTGTTTGTGAATAGATTTTTTGGAACATAACATCATATTCTTTAATAAAGATTAGCTCAAGAGGAACTTTGATAAAGAATGAGAAAAAGCAAATAGTGCGGGTAGTCATTTAATAAAGAAAAGGATGGATGGAGCACATTGTTTAAGAAGACATTGGATCAGATTCAGTCTGCTTCGGTGCAGGCAACCATTTAAATTCTACAAACTGTCTAGCTAAAGATAGAGATTACACCAGAGAAATCGCCGCAATAAGAGAAAAAGAAGAACGGAGTCATGAAGACCAATAGTGCGGGGGATAGGATAGGGGCTGCCTCTATTAGAATGGTTGTCTCGGATTCGGAGAAGAAAATCCTTGAACCCCTAACCATGTATGATTATCTTTTCACCCCGTCAAGTATTATGAATATAATGATAATGATTTTAGCTACATTCTAACTATTTTTAGTGATAACGTAGCTGATTTTGCTCAATCTAACTCTGATCTCAATTCCCAAATCGATCATCAAATCATACTTAAGTTCGATGAACACCTTAACGAGAATGAAGAAGATATCAACAATACCTGTGAAGATAGCACCAGGAGTAAATCTAAGAAGTGGGATGGTTTTGTCTATAACATCTCAAGAAAAAAATAGATCATAGAAATAAATCTAAGAAGTAGAATGTATTAACTCCAAGAACAGCTCCATTGGATAAAGGGAAACAAATAGTCACTAGAGAAGAGCTTCCTCGACCTCTGCTAGTGACGAGCCACATAACTAAGTAAAAATTGAAGGAATATAGAAAGTGGATTATAACATGCTAGCTCATCTTAGGAGGTTTCCTGCCAAACTAAGCATCTACGACACTCTAATCCTATCAAAGGAGAGGAGAGAGTCCCTGGTTACAGCCTTGCTTGACCAAGAAATTTCCTTAGCCCAGTTGACCAACACATCCTCGGATGAAGTTTGCTCATTAGATGAGAAGCCTGAAATAACTTTCACATATGAATACTTGTTTCTCGGTACCACCGACCACAATCGACTGCTCTACATCTCCATGAAGATAAACATATTTGTATTGTCTAGAGTTTTGGTAGATCCAGGAGCATCACTAAACTTAGTGAGTCTACGAACATTGGCATATTTGGACATTGAAGCTAAAGAACTTGCTACTAATAAAATGATGTTAAGAGGATTTAATCAGAAGGAGAAAAAGCCCTTGGATTGATTAAACTTTAATGAAAGTTGTAAAATTAGTAACAACCGCAAAATTCCATATCATCTTGCGGTGACCTCTTTCAATGCTTATGTGGATGACCATAGATTCATGAGCCGATCAAGTTTTATTGTGCTTCCCAATCTACTAGTTATGAAATCATGTAAATTTGGAAGAGGATTTCAATGAATTAATGGAATTATATTTTGGTTACTTTTCTCCTTGTGTGCATAAGTTAATTCAATAGGGATATGTGTCAAAACAAATGTTAAAGGATAAACTATAGCTTTTTGAAAAATTGTGGAATGATAAAAGTTGAACTCCTAATTCAAAAGAAGATCTCAAATTTCATACTGTAGGACCAGTTGATGACTCAGAATTTTGTATGGTTGTTACTAAAAAATTGGAAAAGGATTTCCTTGATACAAAAAATGACTCTGAGAATCAACTGGTAGATGATGCTCCTCGATAATTTGAAGAAAAAATTAAGTCAATAGAGGATGAATTGAAGGTAGTCAACCTCGGGACTGAGAAGCAGCCCCGACCCACCTTTAAAAGTTCTCTACTCAAAGAGGAAGATCCACAAAATTAAAGTTGTTATCAAAATTTAAAGATTGTTTTGCTTGAAGCTATGATGAAATTCTAGGGTTTTCAGTAGAAGTTGCAATTCATAAACTCGGGGTGGACAAAGATATGACCACAGTAAAACAAGCTCCCAAAAGAATGTGCCTCTAGATAGAGCAACAAGTCATTGCTAAGGTAAAGAAGTTAATAGATGCTAACTTTCTTAGAGAAGAACAATACCCTATATGGTTAGCCAACATTGTACCAGTTAAGAAAAAGAATGAACAAATTTGAGTTTGTGTCAACTTCAGGGATTTAAATGAAGAGTGTCCAACATATGAGTTTTCGTTACCGATACCACAACTAATGGTGGGCATTGCATCGAAACATGAGATTTTCTCTTTCATGGATGGATCATCAGGTTATAACCAAATTAAGATGGCTCTAGAGAATGCATCACTTGCAGCATTCAGAACACCGATTGGGATTTTCTGCTACAGAGTAATGTCATTCGGGTTAAAGAACGTTGGAGCAAAAAATCAATGAGCAATGATAAAGAAATTTGACGACCTCATTCACAACCAGCTGGAATGCTACTTGGATGAATTGATTATCAAAAGTAAATAGAAAATAGACCATTTGTATAATTTGAGGATCGTGTTTGAATGATTACGAAAATACAATCTTAAGATGAAACACTTAAAGTGTGACTTCGGCATCACCTCCGAGAAATTTATAGGATTTGTTGTTCATTATTGAGGAATTAAGATCAACCCAGATAAAATTAAAGCAATCTTGAAAATGTCTCCTCCCAAAACCTTGAAAGAACTATGTTCCTTCCAAGGAAAATTGACATATCTGGGACGCTTTTATTCTAATCTCTCAGATAGGTGTCAGCCCTTCTCGGCATTAATAAAAAGGACACCAAATTTATTTGGGAAGAGAAATGTCAACGGGCCTTTAAGGATGTTAAGCAATCTTTAATGAATCCTCATGTTTTGGCAACCCTTATCCCGGGAAAACCATTGATTCTGTTGTATCATGGCCTTAGACGACTCTCTTGGAGCCCTGTTGGCTTAGGTCAATGAAGAGAGTAAGGAAAACGCACTCTACTACTTGAGTCTTCGTTTAACACCAATGGAGGTAAAGAATCCACCTATTAAGAAGTATTATCTAGCTTTAATTTTCACCACCCTGTTGAACTTTAGCACACTGATGTTTTTTTGTCTTTTGCAGAAAAATGTCGGGACAAAAGTTGATTTTTTTTCTTTTAGAGATGGCTTGAATCTTACACTGAATAAGTAAAGGGTAGCCCAGGGTGGCATCATGGACTTTGGTTTAGACTTTGGTCAGGTCAACATACACTACGAGGGTCCCCTGATGGACGTAGTCAGTCGCCAGTTGAAAGAATGATTACCATCACTGTTAAGGATTGGTACCAAAGAGTATTCCTTATTAAAGAGGAAGAAAACAACGGTACAACAATCCAATGGAAGGAACCAGCCGTCTACCTTCCATGGTAACTGCACCAACGCGAAATTTAATTAGTGTTGATGAAGAAAGAGTGCCAGATGAACCATTCAGAAGAACTCAACAATGTAATGCTAATCGTCGTAAACATAGAGCCTTCTTACGCTAGGAGAAAAGATGTATACAAGAAGTACAAGTGACCCTTAACCCGATTCCTAGAGAAAAAATGCATGAGAGAGACTTCTACCAGTCCGCCTGTTACAGAGGATGATACTGAGTTTCTTATAGAGCAGACACAGTTAGAAATTCTAGATGAACATTGAAATTTCAACACAATCATCGACAGGACGAGCATTCATGGAGCGCCCAAGATGCAATGTCCTCCACTTGGATTACTACAGTTCCTTTGAAGAATATACAGCCACCAACACAGGGTGTCAGGAGATAGTGCACCCAGATACAGAGTCATATATTCTACTTCATATAGAGCCAAGTCGGACATGGTTCCCCATGGATACTAAAATGAGGGAGCAGCCCTGACGACCGTAAAGGATTCCTACGGCAGAATTAGAAAGAATGAAAAGAGTCAAGAAGCGAGAGTTTGAATTCTATGAAGAAATCCAAGAGAAGTTTATCAACATTTTGGAAGGCCTAGAGATATATACAAGAGTTTTCTCTGAAAATGATGAAATAAGAATTCCCAATTGTGTATTTGACTTAAGGGACTGAGGTCAAGCTGCTCTGTTAAGGAAGAAAACTTACTCATAGCCACGGAAATGAATGCGCGGGAAAGATAGGATCACCATTCAGTGTGGTTTTTGCTACAACTTTGTCAAAAATAAGCTAGGGAAGCCCCTAGGTATCTTGAGATATGACGAAGTGGATCATTTTCCTTCTTAGATAAAAAGGATGATTAAAAGGATTGTCAGGTGAAGCATACTACCAGCAGACTGCATTCTGAATAGCTGCATAATCAAAATTTATTATCAAGGAGATAGTATTCCTTTACATATCGATCACCATGATTTTTTAAGACCCTTCTGTACGGTGTCTTTAATGAGCAGGAGTAACATTCTGTTTGGAAAAAGGATCGATATTGTTGGCCTTGGAGAATTCAGAGGATCCATCGAGATTCTGCTACCAATGGGTTCAATACTAATTTTAAAAGAAAATGAAGCATATCTAATAAAGCACTGCATCCCAGGAGTACGACACCGAAAGGTTTCTGTGATGTTGAGAAGAATTGATGCTAGTAAAATACTGCATGGATTATGTTCAGACCGAGAGTTAGAAGAGCTGCGGCCATACTAGCTATGGGATGTTTGTACCTCTAAGTACACGTAAAAGGAATACTTATCCTAGAACGTGGCTTAAGAGGTCAGTTTGATCATGCTCTCCACAGAGGACAGACAAATAGATGCTTTTTTACACGTTTTTGTATTGTGTCAGATTAGCAAATATGACATGCAATGTCTCAGATGTGTTTAGTATATGATATGTACTTATTATAAGATGATTCAAAATATATTCAGCATGTTGTCTTTTGATGCTTCAACATGAATTCAATTTGTAACGTATAATTGAATCAGATTAATGAAACTTCTTCCAGATTTCAATGAATTTGTTAAATTGCCCTTTTGTGTGTTTGATTAAAAGCCACAAAATCATACATTGGTTCTAAATTATAACAAACAAAGAACAATGCAACAAATATTTGATAATAAAATTTGAATAAACTTTTTGAAAAATAAATCAACCACCAAAAATTAAACTTTTGAAAAAATACTGTGAATAATTAAATGTGATAAAGACAACAAGAAAAAAATGATAAATTTGATGAGTTTGTTTCTCTTGAGTTTGAGGTTTACCACTCTCTATTTTGGAGCATAAGTGCCCTTATTTGTACCAATTTATCACAACATTCATGGAGTTTCACACTCTGCACAAAATTCTACAAATTTTCCTTACCATTGGCAATCTTCACATTCTCTATATTTATGAGTTCAACACCATAAATTTTCTACACTATTCTTACAGTGTTCTTAGGATCAGTGCCGACATTTTATTTCCCAATTTTATTTGAGATAGGTTTAATACCACCTTAAATGGGGTATGGCATCCTATTATCATCTTTTGAGTTTGATTTTAAAGTCGCCTTAAATGGAGTATGGCATCCAATTCTCTACCCAATTGTCTTTGAGATAGGTTTAAGACCACCTTAAATAGAGTATGACATCTTATTCTCATCTTTGAGATCGGTTTTAAGTCCACCTTAAATGGAGTATTGCATCCAATTTTTATCAATGTTTCCTTGATATAGCTATAAGACCACCTTACATAAAGTATGACATCTTATTCTCCTTTTTTAGATCAGTTTTAGAACTACCTTAAATTGATTATGGCATCTGATTCTCTACCAGAGGTTGAGTATGAAATCAAACTGACCCCATATTTTTCATAGTTTAAAATGAAGGAGCACTGTACCTCAGATCCTGTATCTATCCCAAAGGATAAACACAAGACTTGAGGATGAGGCTCGATAAAATAAACTAAGGAAAGTATGATGTCTGTTTGGTCTGCCAAACCTTTGTATTTGACGACAAGTTCCCCTATTTAATATAAAGGATTAAATAGATTTATATTAAGCTAGGTTCGGACATGCTTCCTATAAGGGCAAGCCCCTATAGTTAATTACATTTTAAATGACCAAAGCCACCTAAGAAGACTCTCGATAAAAATCAAGAAATGTTATCTTCAAGGAATTTCAAATGGTAGGACTCTTCAACGAAATTGGATGTAGAGGTGTGAAAGTGGATTGGTTCAAATTTGGAACATTTTATTATAGAATCCAAAGTAAGAAGAACTAAAGGATTTCATGGATCCAGAGGAGAACCTGAGTGACTTCCCAAGCTATCCTAATGTTTGGCTTCAGTTTTGAGGAGAAAATTTTGGGTGTTTCATCCTGCCAATTTTATTAGTTAGGGCTTACATTCATGTGAAATGATCACACAAATAGCTTGGAAGATGTGAAGATTTAGGTCGTGACAAACGATAACCTTGGAATCCTAAGACGAGTTTGGGCTTGTGTTGTATAGCAGGGCTATGCAAAGGCCTAAAGATAAGATGAAGATTTACATTGCATAAGCAAGCTACCTCGATGTCCTATGGCTTTGTTGTTTAAGTCTAAGGAAGGAAGATTGGTTTAGCTGTGGAAGACAAGTTTTACTGTTGAAGATGGTCGTGCTGCCCACCATGCTAGCTCCAAGCTCCTTGCCACTACAAGTTTGAGTTTTCTAGTGTGTCAAGTTATAATATCAAATCAGGTGGCCATATGGTTGAAGTTCTTTAAATTTTCTGAGGGCATATTAAAGTTGATTAGAGCGACACCGATTAGGATCCTACGGTTCCCTCGTTCTGGCATCACTATTTTCTATCAGATTCACTTAGTCCAAATGAACTTAGTAAACCCAACTTAATGAGTTCCATAATTTCATTTCAACCATGGGAAGCCTCTTTAGCAACTGTAGGTTATATCCTCCAAGGGATTCCCGATCAACCGGTAGAGACATCTTAATTAAGTTGAAGTTGTGGTTTTATGTGATGTTTGTGATTAAATTTAAAGTTGTTTTATATTTTTCATGTTGTGGCGGTGAATTTTATCTTGGTTGAGTTTAGTTTTGGTTTTGGGTTATGGTTATGGTTAACATCCAAGTTTATATAGTAACATGAAACATGTAAGGAAAAGGCAAAAGAAAGACGGTACTATAAACTGTAAAAGCGTACCTGACGAGTCTTCTCGTTCTACAACCTGAAACTTAAAATGCATTGTCGGCATTATTGGTGTGGGGTTTGCCCGTAAGAAGCTGTCGGTCATCGGAATTGAAATCCTGTTGCCTGCTTCGGAAGGACATAAGAAAAAATTTAGTTTTGAAAAAGATGAAGTTAAACTGACTCCATAATTTTCATAGTTTAAATGAAGGAGCGCTTTACCTCAAATTATGTATCTATCCCGAAGGATGAACACAAGAATTGAGGGTGAGGCTCGATCAAATAAACTAGAGAAAGTTATGACATCCGTTTGATCTACGAAACCAATGTATTGGCCGACAATTTCCCCTATTTAATATAAGAAATTAAATAGGGTTTACATTATG
>JXCR01144218.1:71502-87651 GCA_002079205.1 Phalaenopsis hybrid cultivar | reverse complement strand
ATTCCGATGACCGACAGCTTCTTACGGGCAAACCCCACACCAAAAATAGTGCCGACATAGCCATACCCTTAAATTCCCCAAATTGAATCCCATGATCAAATCAATTTCCCCAAATTTGAATTCCAAATTCTTTATAACACTACCCCAAATCAGTTTGAACAAGCAATTAACCCAAATTTGAACTCAAAGCTCACCAAAATCTAACTTAAGCCAAAATCCTCAAATTTACACTTAACCTCAAATCTTTTCAAATTGAACCTTATTACTCTAAAATTTCCACCCAATTGATATCCAAAATTCTTCATGACAATCTCTTAGATCAAATTGAACCATATCCAAACTTTAGCCCAATATAAACACACTTCAAACCCAAATGCCCAAAATTGACCGAAAGCTTAATTGATCATGTCCTTTTCCAAACTTCTCATGACACTTATCCAGGCCAAATTGATCAATCAATTGAGCCATATTCAAAGTATAATGAAACCCAAACTCAAATCCAAGCCCACGACATGATTTTGAACCCAAACCATGCATGTAACCAAACCTAGCCAAATTGATCAAACCATAGCTACCACAACCAACATTTGGATCCCCTAAAGACCAAGCTAGACACCCACCTAGCCCACCCTATATGAGTCATGGACAAAAGGTCCCTTCATTCAGGGGATCTCTTCCCATATTTGTTTAAATCCAAGATATTTTTGCCATCAGTTTTAACCATTCAGAGTTAAGCATCATTAAACCTCTCCTGGCTCATCTGACTCCTCTGGCCACTAGCCCTGGCCTGGCCAGCCAGCCTAGTGGCCAAAAAACCACCCCAAAACTGAGAGCCACCTGATCCTGAGAAAATATAATTGTGTAAAATTTATAAAGTTGCCTCGCTTTGCAATAACATTAAAAACTTGATGTGATATTTTATGAATAATAACTTTAAACACTTAAAGTTGGGATTCTACGCAAGTATACATATCACTATCAAGTAATATAAGACTTTCTTTTTAAGTCCCAAATATCAATCCCACAGGGAAGGTTTAAATTTGAAATGATAAATTAACTACGAAATTCATAAAAATCAAATGAAATTACTGTCACTAATTTTGAAAGTTTAAGCTATTATCAAAGGTAAATTATTTACTACTAGCAGAATTTAAAGTAGATTTTAAAATTAATAACTACTAAACCATATTTATGTCTTGAAGTTTTCTAATGTGAAAAAAACATCTTTCCCACTACAATGAGTTTTTGGTGAAATGAGTTAAGATAAATGGTTTAGATATGTATTGTGCCAAATTAGAGAAATTCTAATTCTCTACCCTCATTCAGTGTTATAGAAAATTATTGGCTAAGGTTTAGTCCCTAAATTCGTGGCTAGGCAAGGAGGATACTAGCTCCCACTTTAGAGCTCCCACTTCCTTTCCCCTGAAGGCTAACTCTCACTTTAGTTTTTAAACACTAAGATCAAATTGAGGATTTCTAGTCTATCATCCTAAAAATCTCCAATTCTACACACAACAAATTATATTTCCCTATTTATTTGTGCTTAATCCCATGAACAAAATACTCATTTATGGACTTAAATGTGATTCTCACTCTGTTAAGAACTCATACTCCATTTCCTGGATCATATGTTTCACAACATATTTTAACAATTCAATTGGTGATATCAAAAAGTAATATAAAAGCAGAGTTGAAAAGTCATAAAAATTTATTTTAAATCTTAACGTTGGCACAGCCACATTATCTCTTCATTTCACCAAATCTCAGAGTAGAGAGAAAGATAAAGGAATCTACTCAGACTTCATGAGAAAGATACAATAAAATACAAATTTCAGATATAAAAGAAAGTTCATACAACAATAATAAACAAATAACACTTATATGAAACTANTATAAAAGAAAGTTCATACAACAATAATAAACAAATAACACTTATATGAAACTATTTCTTAAAGCAAATCCTTTGTAGCCTCTCTTAGGAAATGTAGGAAGAAGAAATCTCTCACTTCTCTTCCTATCCAACACTTCTTAGAGAAGAATTCACACTTAAACTCACCACAAAAACTCAAATTTAAAAAAATAGTAACTAACTAATGGTGTGAAGTGGTGTGTAATGTGGGTGTATGAAGAGGAAAATTGAAAATGAGTGGAAGAAGTTGAAATGGTGTGAGGGGGGGGAGGGGTTTCTGATCAAATTTCGGCCCTAAATAGAGCCTAGGTAGGTTCTCCAATAGGTGCATCCAAAAGCTCTTCAAAAAGTGTCCAAATTTGTTGAATCTTCTAGAAACAGGGCTTCACCGACACTGGCACCGTCGGTGCAAGAGGCCCGTAATTAAATCCCAAGTTTCTGTCAAATGGCGTCGTCGACGCTGAACAAATTTTGAACTTCTCCATTTTTGCTCCAAATTCAATCCGTTTTGCTTCTTTTTTGCTGCAAGTCCTTGAAATCAACAACCCGCAACAAAACGTAGAAATACCTTCCATTAAAGTGCCCAAAAATGAGTATAAAATATGGGTCTAAAAATGTTATATATTTTTGGTGTATCAAAATCCCCCAAACTTAAATGTTACTTGTCCTCAAGTAACTCTTTTATTACATAAAAAATGACTTATGGTAAACATTTTAAGTTCTATATTTCCATATCTTAGTTCACTAGATAAAATAACATCACTTAAAAAAATTCAAATAACTCCAGTTAATATTAAATATATAAGAATATCTAGTAGTTAAGTCTAAGATTTTTGATTCTCTATTCTTTTCAGGAAAATTGCAAATTATTCCTATTAAAGCCACTTAAAATATCCATATGAAATAGAACTTCATGAAACTTTATTAGTAAATATGCTAATACTAAAGTATAAGTTTAGAAAATGTAGCCAAGTCTTCTTGTTTAAGTTGATTCAAGTGAAGCCAATTTTTAATTAGGCATCTCCTCAAGCTTCTCTTCACATCTTTTTTTTTTCCTTTTTTTTCTTTTCTTTTTTCTCTTTTCTTTTCATGTGAGGATTACTATACTTGGATGGCCTTTAATGATTTTTAACTTCACTATCCCCTTCTTAAAGTAAAAAACTTTTCACATTTCTTCACTTCATACATTTATATCAGCTTAACAATTTTTCATAAGTTTTAATCTTTTCTTCTTACATGAATCTCTAAGATTTTTAATACTTCAAAAAAACAAATTCCTTTACTAAAAATAGAAAAACATGGCCTTATTATATCATACCAAATAATCTTAATCTCTAAAATTAACTTTTACTATTTAAAAATTTTACTTATGTTTACTATATATTTAGAAACATAGATATAGTTATCTAAAGTTACCCTCTAATACCAAAGGTCTTGTTAAAAAAATTTAAATATTTTTAAAATATAACTAATTGAGGACAAATAAAATTAAGTTTCTTTTCTTTAAAAAGGAATTTTTTTCCCCCTAAACTTAAATTTTTAAAAGATTTTAAATGAAGAACTGAAAAATTAAGGGTTAAAGAAAACATTTAATACATAAAGAAAAGGTATACCTGTTGAAGGTTCTAATTTGAAACTTAACTTTAAAATATTGAAGGTACTAATATGAAAAACTATAAGACTTAAAACATTAAATAACATATAATACATATAAAAATTTGCTGAGAAAGAGTTAACTAAAAGTACATCCAACAAAATACTAAAAACTAATAACAGTATTAAAAATAGTCTCATAAATCCACAGTTCACAACACAACATACAGCAAAATAAAGTACCACAGTCCACAAACAAATAGTCTAAAAAATAAAGTACAATTAAACATAAACTAAATAAATATCTAACTAAAGCATCACCAATCATCATCATCTTCTTCTTCTTCTTCCACGTCCAACTTCTACTACTGATATGGAACAAAAATAGGGTGAGTTGGAAATTGAACTGAATGATCACCCTTCTTGAATTTGACCATTGCATCATCATAAGTAGTATCATATTCAAACTTCTGTCTTATAAAATCATCAAATTGAGCATTTCTTCCCTCCATATTTTCTATTCATTGGTCCATTCTCAAAATATCTCCATGTTGGATCATCATTTGTTCCATAAGTTCTTGGATAGTAGGGGTACTAGAAGTACCTGAAGTAAAAGGAATAGCTCTGGTCCTACTTCCAGATCTCCATCCAACATGAGATTCATAAGTCTTTATATTGGCAGGCACAATAGGTCTTAGAGGTTCAACCTTCTCTTCTTTTGGTCTAAAATCAATTCCTGCCTGTTCATATAATGTGAAGATCAGGGCAGGGTGTGCTAAACCTCCAGTAGTTTCTCCAAAAGCAATAGTCTAGTGTTTCTATAAATAATAGAGCCTACATCTATTCTTTTCATCTACTGGATACAGAAGTTCAAGATGGCTCTATCCCATATAACCTCACTATGATGATTTGCTGGTTTCATTCTTTTGGAAATAAAATAGTGTCAAACCTTATATACTACATTTAACATAGAAAGAGGAAAGTTTACCTTAACTCCATTCGTCACCTTCCAAGTTCCTCTTCAATTAGTAAGAAAAGAAATAACTTCATCCAAGGCCTCATTCATAGTAGAAAACTACTTAATTGGCAGCTATACACATCTTCCAACTGATAAAATTCATTAATTTTACTTGGAGTAAACTCCACCATTTTTCCACGAACAAACACAAAGTCTTCAGAAGTCTCCTTGAAATTGGAGTAGAACTCCATCACTACGCAAATAATTGTCTCGGCAGTAAAGTAGCAGAAATTCTCCCACATTCAAGCATTGACTAATCTCTCGATTTCTCCTCCTGGATTTTTCAATCCTTGATGTGGAATCACTTTTTTAGTGTTACGAGACTATTGAAGCAAATGTTCACCTTGTAATTGACAAACTTTTGATCATCAAAATCTACCTTACTCTTTCCTTTGCTCATTCTAGGTGCCATGGTAAATATACAAAAAATTGATAAAATCCAAATAAATTCCCAAAAATTCCAAAAAAACACAATGTGAAACGTTTTAAACTTAAAACTACTAAGTAATAGTTCTTCACCAAAAGATTTTCTCAAAATTTTCCAAAAAAATATCTCAAAATTTTGGATCTAGGCAATGTGAGATAAATCCTTGGTAAAAATAAAAAATTTTGAGTTCAAAGTGTAGCTCTTACCTAGAGAAGATGAAATCCAAACTTTGTTTGCCTTAGAATCGCCTCAAATCCGAGCAATAGCAAGCCCTTGGTGCAAAAACCGGAGGTAGAAGGTGACTCAAGAGGTAAAAATGACGTTTCACTATGCAAATTGTGAATTTTAAAGGTGTTAGGGCATGTTCGGGTCGAGGGTGCTGTCGGCGCCCATTCAGCACCGTCGGCGCCACAGGCCAAAAATTCACTTATTTGATTTTTACAAATTTCAACTTTCTCTCAATTTACTCTAAAGTTTATTTTCGCCTTTCGAACATTAATTTTCTTATAAAAATAATTCACAAATAAACATTTTCACAAACAACACCAAACTAACTTTTATATATGAAAATACACTTTTTACAAATACATTTTACAAATCACATTTCCACATCTTCAAAGCAAACTAACTTATAATTTAGCATCGAAATCAAGCCACAACACTAAAACACTGACACAAAACTATAGACATGTTGACCTCATTTTTTGTTGAGGTTTAGTATTTCCTCTTTAGTAGCCTAAGGTCTAGCCATAGGACTTTCCTATTGATTATTCTTAAAAAACTAGAAAAGGAGCCCTCACCATTAGAAAATCCAAAAACTCTTCTCTACTCAACGTGGAATTCCACATATTAGTCCTAACCTTCAGCACCTGGTAGGTGGGGTCATTATGGGGGAACTCAAGATGAGTCACCATAGGACTGCTGGACCTTAGGGTTGACCTTGAGTGTTGGTCTAAGGCTTAAGGCACTCACTTCACTCACAATCACTCACAATCCTAAACTTAAACTTATAGGCTTTGGTCTCTTGATTCTTTTGGGAAACTCATGTAGGTGGCCCTCGCATAGGCTAGGGTTTGGCTAAGATCACTGTATAGAGGACCCAAAATGGGGTTTCCATTGGTCCATGGCTTATTGATGGTGGTTGGAACTCCAACTCTACCAAGATACCCAAACTAGCCTTTTGCCCCTAAACTCCCCCAAATTACCTAGACACCTTAGGGACCCCAAATTTGGCCAAAATTCCCAAAATTACCCAAAAATACCCAAATTGGTTCAAAAATCCTTTCAAACACCTCGAAAACACCCAAACTACCCAAAATCACCAAAATTTGCCGAATTACCAAAATACCCCTCCTAGGCCCAAAATCTCAAAATTTCCAAAAAAATCCCAAAAATTTCCAAAATCTCGCAAATATTCTCAGTTTAATTTTCCTTGACTAACACATGACCTAATTTGGTCAATTTGACTACCTTTGACCAAAACCCCAAAATTACCCTTTAAAGGCCCATTTTTTCCCAAATTTAACTCAAATGTCTATCCAATTGGTCTCAATTTCCCCCAATTTCAATTCTAAACTCCAATTAACCCTTGATATGACCAATGTAGACCAAATCCAAGCCTAATTGGTCCAATATTTGAACCTAATTTTGATGTAAACCAAAAAAACCTCAATTTTGGCCCCAGACTTGGTTCCACCAAATTGAACCCATGGCCAACTCAACTTGCCACAATTTGTGTTGAAAAATATTCATAACATTCCAACACATCAAATTTGACCTTCCATTGGCCTTGGGGAAGCCTCAATTTCATTTTTTTGCAACCTAAGTCCAAAAAAGCCCCAAATTTACCCCAAATTGGCTATGTCTCAAAATCTCACCAAATTGAGGGCCTTAGCCCCAAAATTTCCACTCTATACCTTCATGAAAAGTCTTCACAACATATCCCTTGATCATTTGAACCATTTAATTTGGACTTAGCCCAACATGTTCAAATTGACCAAGTTTCAAAAATCCTTCAAATTGTCCCTCCAATTGAACTTAAAATCGTTTCAATTCTTCGCTAAAAATCTTCATAACAATCATCTACACAATTTTGATCTATTAATTGGGCCAATTGACATGGCTAACCTAGCTCAAACCTAAGCTTTGATCACTTGAACCCACATTGAACCCATGAACTGAAGGTGGCCTAACTACCCCAAAGTCACCAAATTAATGACTCCACAGCTATTAGTCGAACCCTAGTGACCAGCCTAAACCTCTTAAAACCACATAAACTAAGCCATGGACCAAAGGTCCCCTAAATTAAGGGATTTCATTCCATATTTGCTTCAGCTTAGGATTTTTTTGCCAAAACTAAACCTCAGCCCATTAAATTGCTGTGACATATTCCCCTGGGTTCCCTGAGCTCCTAGCCACCTCCCCTTGCCATGGCCGGCTAGCCTAGTCATCGGAGAAGCCAAAAAAAGGGCCACCCCTCTTTAATTTCACCGAAATCAAACCTAGAGGCCACCTCACTCAAACCAAATGATAGAGCTCCTCTGCCCTCCACCTAAGCATTACAATGCACCCAAACATTGGCCCTGAGAGCCACCCCTTTGCCATTTTTATAAAACTCACCTCCACGACCATGGAGAGGGGTGTTGTAATATTCTCAGATAGATTCTCAGAGAGAGCCTCCCAAATCACTCACAGAGCTTCTTTAAGACCTCATCAGTGCAATCTAACCATCTTCCCCCACAGATTCCCACTGTGGAAGCTCAATTTTGAGCTCAAACTTTTGCCTAAAATCACAAAAGAGCTCAATACACCTCCACAATCCACCAAACTAAAATTAAACTTGCCCGCACCTTCACAACACTGAAAGAAGCCAAAGCCCCATCAAATCCCCCTTCCACAGAGCCCCTAGTATAAACTTTGTTCAACACCTAAAATCAGCCTTGGTCGAATTTGAGTCTAGGCATTTCACCACAACCATAGGCTCAATCCCTAGTGTCCTTGAACTCCAACAAATGTGCCAAGCATCTTTGATTGAAGCTTCCCTTCATAGAGTAACGGTATTGAACTCCTCCTCATCTCGAGCCTCTTTTAATTCTCCATTTGCTTGGGCTTAATTTCATAGAATCTTAACCATATAGATATGTGCCTCTAGTCTAGAAGAACATTTAAAAAGAAATTTTATTAAATTTGGTTGAGAAATGAGGGAGATATCAAGCTTAGATAATGAACGGTTCTCGGGCTAGGCTATCGGGGACGATGACAGAGCGCCGTTCGATCGGGCGTGTATTGGATGGACGTTCGAGATCAAGCCGGATAGCACTTCGGATCATAAATCGCGGGCTGGGTCAGCACTGAGGTGGACAACGACGTCAAATGGGAGCGCGCCACGTGGAGCTTTGGAGCCGCCGTGGGTTGAGGTGGCACCACGCGTTTAAATAGATAAATAGGGATTTAAATAATTAAGAAAATAACCCTTAACTTCAAAAATCCATGTCTTGCTGTTGAAAAATCACAAAAATAAAATAAAAATACACTCTTGTTCAAAGAATAGAGGAGAACAATGTGGATTAAAATTTACGTCCATTTGATAAATATTTTATTTTTAAAAAATTAATTAGTGTTGAGAGTCTCTTAACTCTCCATGCATTTAGACTTATCACCACAACTTGAATTTTTGGCATGTTGTAGCCTCTGTCAAGGGGAACATCCTCTGATTTTTCCATAGTCAGAGGAGGTCTCTAGACAGAAACTCATATTTTTCAAGTTTACGTGCATTATTTGCGTAAATTAATCATGGAAATTAGCATGTTGCTTAGAAAAATCTAAGTAATTAGGAAAATTTCTCATGAGTCAAGTCATTTAAAATGCACCTAACCTTACAAACCCTAAATCACTAAGATAATTAATTTTGGAAAATATAAACATCAAAATGACTTGATTTTTGATCTCCACTGTTTCTATAATCAAGAGAACTCCCCATAAAAATTTCAAAGCATTTTGAGTACAATTGATGGTTTAAATTGATTTTCCAAGTTAAATATCTTTTTTGGCACTAAAATGATTTTTAATGATCAAAATATAACTAAAAAAATTATGAAAAGTTATTTTTTAGAGTTCTCTGTGATCAGGCAAATTTTATAAAAATAAATGGTGTTTAAAATAAAACTCCATTTTTAGCCTATTTTTAAATATTTAAAATAATTAAAAATTGATAAAATCACAAAAATAATAAAACTCATAGAAATTTTCTAAATTGTTTTCTAAGCACTTAGAAACAATTGGAATATTTTTCGTGATTCTCTAAATAAAGATATGGTATTTTAAAGCTTAAAATAATTTTTAAAGGCTACAAAATGGATTTCCACTAAAATAATTCAAATAAATCAAAGAAAAATAAGAAAAATATAAAATTTACTTCCCTGGGTTCTCTGACCTCAGGAAGATTTAAAAAAAAAAAGCAAAACTTAATTTTACCCATTTAAAATATTTTATATTTAATAAATACTCCAGGAATTAAAATAATTATAATAATTCCAATAAAATTCAAACAATCATGAAATATAGTCTAAAGGCTTCTCTGGTCTAAAGTTACCTCCAGTATAAATTTCAAGGGATTAAGATTTACCTTGGTCAAGTTAGGAACTTTCTTTGAAAAATCCTATTTTTGCACTTAAAAATAATTATATAGATAAATTAAATTTTGAAAAATGACACTTTCTCCTATGATGTCTTACTTGACCCTTGAGTAAGGTAGGATAAAAAATCCAAAGTCATTTGAATTAAATTTGATGAATTATGAAGTGATAAAGTCTTAGGGGCAAAGGTGTAATTTTGGAAATTTAGCCTTAATTAACATTTAGGTCTAATTTCAAAAAGCGAAATGGTAATTTTTTTATTCTAATTAAGATATTTAGATGTTTGAAACACAATGGGTTAATTGGTAGAAACCAACCTCACTTTTCCTAATAAAAAAGTTAAATTTGCGATTTCCTTAAAATTACATAAGTTTGGGAGTCCAATCAATTAAATGATCCTAGACCCAGGGGTATGATTTTGGGTGTCAATAACTCACTAATTTAATACCCCTATTTGATGANAAAGCGGGCAACGGGATTTCAATTCCGATGACCGACAGCTTCTTACGGGCAAAATCCACACCAAAAATAGTGTCAACATGCATGCTGGCTCATTTCTTAATTTCTGTCATTATACTTGTACCTGCGATTGTTTCTTTTACACACTATACCTTAGAATAGGAGGCCAGTAGCTGGTTTCATAGGTGGTACCCGGTAGCAAATCGTTGATTCAACAATTGCATGTACACATAGAATTAACATCAAACTCAAAGGTGCTACGACAGGGAGCTCGGAGCTAACACTGTGGGCAGCACGACCAGCTTCAACAGCAAAACATGTCTACACCAGCTAAGTCATTCCTTAGAATTAAACAACAATTCATAGGATTTCGAGGTTGTCCGCCTAGTGAAACATAAATCATCAATCTTATCTTTAGGACTTTGTACAACCTGTTGTACAATATAAGCCCTAACTCGTCTTAATATTCTGAGGTTGTCATTCGTCATGACCTAAATCCTAACATCTTACAGACTATTTGTGTGATCTTTTTACACAAGTGTAAGCCCTAAATTAATAAAATTGGCAGGATGAAACATTTAAATAATCTCCTCAAAACTGAAGCTAAATAATAGGATAGACTGGAAAGTCACCGATGTTCTCCTCCAGATCTATGACATCCCCTAGTTTTTCCTCCTTTAGATTCTACAACAAAATGTTCCAAATTTGAGTCAATCCCTTTTCATATCTTTTTATATGATTTTGTTGAAAAGTCCTATCCTTTTAACCTCTTTGAAGATAACATTTCTTGAATTTATTGAGAGTTTTGTTAGGTGACTCCAGTCATTTAAGATGTAATTAACTATAGGGGCTTGCTCTTATAGGAAGTTTTTCTGAACCCAGCTTAATATAAACCCTATTTTTTGTATTAAATAGGGAAACTTGTGGGCAAATAAAATGGTTTCACATACCAAACGAATGTCATATATTTCTTAGTTTATTTGGTCGAACCTCATCCTCAAGTCTTGTGTTTATCCTTCGAGATATATACAGGGTTTGAGGTATATTGCTCTTTCATTTAAACTATGAANACGGGATTTTAATTCTGATGACCGACAGCTTCTTACGGGCAAACCCCACACCAAAAATAGTGCCGACAGCTCGCTTCTCCTGAATCTTTGTCTTTATAAGGAGCTTATGTGTTGCTCCTGGACGTGGTCCATTATACATGTCTTGTGCAACCTCCCTTTGGACTTCCATTGTTTGAACTTTTGGCATCGCCATAGTTGCGGCAGTTCTGTACCACGCTCCATCTGTGTTGCTCTGGTTAGCTTTCTTGGTCTGGTTCTTATCTTCCACCATCTGAGCTAGCTTCATCATCTCTCTCAATTCTCGTGGTCTTAATAGTCAGAGTGTTGCCCGTATGTCAGACTTTAAGTCTTTCATGAAAATTTCCTCCATTCTTGCTTCAGAAATCTTCCACAGTCATCCTGACAATAGTTCAAATCACTCTTTATATTTCATGGTCGTCACCATCTTAGTCAAGGCATAGAATTACTCGTGTAGATCTCCTTCCCGAATGACTCGAAAATGTTCCAACAAATAATCCTTAAATTCATCCCACAAACGAATCAGGTATGGGTATCTAGCATCCCTTCACTGAAACCAGGCTAAAGCTATCCTCTTTAAACACAATTGTGTCGCCACGAGTTTCTTCTCCCCATCTAACTCATTCACTGCGAAGTATTGCTCCGTCCGATAAACTTACCCATGTGGGTCTTCCCTTCGAAAATCTGCATCTTCAACTTCCATACTCTAATTTCTCCACCCCAACTTTCTATACCTCTGTTATTTCCCCCTGTATATCGAGAGTAAAACGCCTTCCTTCGATTATAGTCATATCCCCTCCTTGCTTCTCTCTCTTCTTCTTCTTCGTGCTCCTCCAAACCTCTAACATGATCCCTTCTACATGTTCCGGCCCAACCACTTTCATCAGAAATCTCTAATCCACCCCTAATTGAAGCCCTGAGAGGGGGTTCATGATGGTGTATGTTTTCCTTCTCATGTTCCTAAGATCTTTTTTCCTTTTGATCTTGCCCCAGATTCGACAGTTAACATTTGATTAGAGTTTGTAAATTGAGCTATCGGCGAGTTCTTGGATTGCATCTCAATGAGCCTCTTTAGCATCTTTCGAATTTTTCATATGACCTCAAATAGGTCCTCTATTTGGTTTTCCATGGAAGAAAATCTACAATTTATGGTGGTGAACATTTCTTCCATCACAGATATGAATTGGTTGATCTTTACCTTCAAGTTTTTCTCAAAATCGTCCACATTTTTTGTTATCATCACTCCCAAAAAAAAACTTTATCACAAAGCACAAAAACACCTGCATATAGAAATCCCATCAATTGATTTGCGGGTCTGTACCACAAGAACGTATGCCCGTCATTGATTATTCAGTGAAACAAAGCACAGATTCGCGCAAGGTCGATAGCTAGAATCACGTCACTGATCGTTACTTTCTCAACGATTTACCTAGTGATTTAGGGTTTAGATATTATAATTTTAAAATATATTTTATAAATTTATCACCAGAGATTTATCACTGCTAATCACAACACACTAGGTAATAACACAAGTGCACATATCGTTCAAGTAATATAGAATTTTCTTAAGTCTCAGATGTCAATCCCACGGGGAAGTTTGTCAATTGTAACTACTTAAGAAAGACTCTAACTGAATTTCAAGATTCTTAGCTAGGAAATAGGTTCGAGTTCTAGTTAGCTAGGGAATTCTACTAAACTATTTCTACTGTTGTAAGTTTACTAACAAACTAAAACAATAGGCTAAATGAAGTAGAAAGTCCAAGCTAATTAAAGGTTTCCTTCCCTTGTAATGAAACTAGTATCTAGTGTAGGTGTAAATCAACTAGAATCCCTAATTAAAACTTGTGACAAATAGGAGCATGCATTTTCATTACCCTTTTTCAAGTGCATAAAGAAACTAGGTTAACTTAGGAATTGTTTCCAGCTGTCACCCTAGAAACCTCCTAGTTATCCCCGTTAAAATAATCTCCCTATTTATTTTCACTAACATACGGACTATTTTTCTTCGTCTTATAAATTAGTATGGTTTTCACAAATTGACTGAAGTCATAGCTCTCTCAGATCTTATGAGTTTACAACGAATTTTAATACTGTAACTGACCAAATTGAAATGTAAATCAAGTCCAAATGAAAAACTATCGCAATTACTAAATTAACATGATTCAATTAAATTTACACCCTGCACATGCTGCAATTTCATCACAAAAAGAATGCAGCAAAAAATCTACTCATATTTCATGAAGAAAACCACAAAGCACAACATCTTATATTAAAGCAAAGTCAAGTACTATGAATTACTTCAATACAAGACAATGAAAATACAAGAAACTTATATTTTTCCCTAAGAAATGAAGAAAACTCTACCCCAAAGTGCTCTCCTTGCAATCTTACAGCAATTTCTTAAACCTCTCACGAAATTCAAAGTAAATATAGCAAAGAAAAGAAAAAAATCTCACTTCTCCTTCAATTCCCTGCAACTTCTCTCTTCTTTCCTCCTTCTCAAATGCCTTCTCCCCTCATATGAACTGCTCCCTCGTAAAGAAAAGCCTCCATTCATGTGAAAAACCAGTGAAAAATTGTCTCAAACAGTTCTGGCACCTAGGCGCCACTTTCTTTAGAATTTCTACGGGGTCTAGCGCCTATGCGCGGGAAGCTGGCGCCATTTCAGGTCCAAGTCTCATCTGTTATATTTGCTTTGTTTCGCTCTAGTTCGCTTCAATAGCTTAACTTGTTATACTGCATCCAAAAACATAAAAATACATTATATTAAAGTGCAATATTGTCAAAAATAAGTCTAGTATGCAAAAGAAAAATCAACCTGTTAAAGGACATGTCAATCACTGTAGACCTAGTCCCGTCGTAAGGCTTGGACGCCTCGAGAACATGAGAAAAAACCATAATTTTGTCTCTTACACCGCTTCCCTTATCGTTGCCTTCCCACTAGCTTTGATCGCGAAGCGATCGTGTAGACGATGCGAGAGGAGGAGAAGAATGGGAGTTATGGGTTCTCTATACGCCGCTCACCCTACAGATGCCTTCCCTGCTAGCTTTGATCACGACGGGATCACGTAGACAATGGGAGAGGAGGAAAAGAATGGGAGTTTCGGATATTTATATGCCTTTCACCCTGTCGTTGCCTTCCTCGCTAGCTTTGATCAAGACCGTAACGCATAGACGACGTGAGAGGAAGAGAAGAATGTGAGTTTCAGGTCTCTATATGGGGAAAATTTTATGTCCGAACCCTGGACGTAGCATTACGTGCGAACTCTTAGTAATATACTGTCATGTGTGTTATATCGGGTACACCTAAAAAAATATTAAAGTGGAACTACGAAATTCGCAATAACCCCAAAATAATCTCGGAATAACATTCGCAGTGTTATTTCGAGGTTATTGAAGTGGAATATATGAGTTTCTCTTCAATAACTCCGAAATAACCCTAAAATAACCCCTGCGGTATTATTTTTGAGTTATTGAAACCGAACCGCGAAGGTTATTTTGGGGTTATTTCGATGTTATTTTGGGATTATTTCTAGGTTATTGAAGTGAAATATATGGGTTTCTCTTCAAAAATCCCGAAATAATCCTGAAATAACTTTTGCGGTTCCACTTCAATAACTTTGAAATAGCCTCCGCGATGTAGCACGTGTGGAGCATATTATTGGAGTCTGCACATAGAGCTACGTCCGCAGTTCAGAAAAAAAATTTCCCTCTATATGCCACTAACCCTGCGCATGCCTTCCCTGCTAGCTTTGATCGCGACTGTAATGCATAATCGATGTGAATGTTTCGCGCAGACGGCCACAATCCCACGAATCACTGTAAGTCATGATTTTGTGGTTTGCCTTCTCTGCGATCCTATACTCACGTCCTGCAGCAGCCCGATCTGACTTTCTATGTGGGGATCCTTCCTCCAAGAACCACAATGAGCAGATAACCTAATTTTTTTTCCAAGCTCCCATAACGATGTTCTAATACCAAATTGGTACAATATGATCTCAAAATCATCATGTTTTTTTCCAAAAAAATTAGGGCAAACAGATTTTTTATTTCAACAATTCAAATAACTCAATCAAAATATAAAAATAAGCACAAATGATTCGAGAGGTAGGGGATCTCTCCCAATTCATACAATACGAGAGATAGGAAATCTCTCTCAAAACCTAAACCTAAGACTCACAACTCAATCTCATGCATAAACCTAACCCTAGACATACTAATCATATTTATGCTCAACAACAATAATAATAATAATAAGACAAAAATTGCCCTTAGGCATACAAAAGACATTTTTGCGCTTAGGCTAGACACCCTCGTAACAATAACATAATTTAAGAAGATATAATTATAGGATATTCTATATATTATGAAACATAATTAGTAGAGATCTAATTACATGATTTTTCTTATATTTAAAATATACATAATTTGTATGTCTTAATCTTTTCTTTTTTATAGAAGCAACTATGGAGAATTTGAGGAGTCTGTTGAGTTGTAACCATAATTCGGTCGATTTTGCTTTCTCCCCACCTATTTATAGTCAAATAACTCCCCACCTATTTATAGGATATTCTATATATTATGAAACAAAATTAGTAGAGATCTAATTACAAGATTTTTCTTATATTTAAAATATACATAATTTGTATGTCTTAATCTTTTCTTATTTATAGAAGCAACTATGGAGAATTTGAGGAGTCTGTTGAGTTGTAACCATNAAAATCCATTAAGAAATGGAAGAGATCTTAAGGTTTTAGTGTGGACGGTTCTCGGTTAAGGCTGTTGGGGACTATGAACGGATGCCGTCCATCCGCGCGTGTATTGAATGGACGGCAGAGATCAAGTCGGATGGCTAAGGAAGAGATCTTAAGGTTTTAGTGTGGACGGTTCTCGGTTAAGGCTATTGGGGACGATGACGTCGTCCATCTGCGCGTGTATTGAATGGACGGCGGAGATCAAGCCGGATGGTCATCTGAGGCAATACAGTGCGACGCGTGGCAGCTGACTCAGAAGGCGGCGTC
>JXCR01144218.1:4691-68056 GCA_002079205.1 Phalaenopsis hybrid cultivar | reverse complement strand
TAAACTATGAAAATTATGGGGTCAGTTTGACTTCATCTTTTTCAAAACTAAATTTTTTTAAAAACATCCTTCCGAAGCAGGCAACGGGATTTCAATTCCGATGACCGACAGCTTCTTACGGGCAAACTCCACACCAAAAATAGTGCCGACACGCCCACTATGTTCTAAATTTGTGGTTCATGCTGGCACCATTGGCGTCCTTGCTGGCGCCGTCGGCGTCCTTGCTAGTGCCGTCGACGATGAGTATTTTTCCAAAACACCATTTTTACTCCAAATTCCATCCTTTTGACTTTCATTTTGCTTCAAGTGTTAAAAATCATCAACCCGCAACAAAATATGAAAAATATCTTCCTTTAAAGTGCATTATCACCAAAAATTAGTATAACATATAGGTCTAAAAATGCATATATTTTTGGTGCATCAAAATCCACAAAACTTAAATGTTACTTGTCCTCAAGTAACTCTCTTACTACAAAGAAATATGACTTATTGTGAAGAATTTAACTTCTAGATTTCCATATTTTGGTCTACTAAATATAATAGCATCACTTAAGAAAATTTTAAAATAGCTCAAGTTAATAGTAAAGTTATAAGAAAATCTAATAGTCAAGTCGAAGATTTCTGATTTTCTATTCTTTTCAAGGAAAAATGCAAATTGTAATGTTAAACCCACTTAGCATATCCATATGAAAAAGAACTTCATGAAAGCTTTATTAGTAAATATGCTAATACTTAAATATAAGTTTAGAAAATGTAGCCAAGCCTTCTTCCTTAAGTTGATTTAAGTGAAGCCAAATTTTGATAAAGCATCTCCTCTAGCTTCTCCTCACATCTTGTTTGTTTCTTTTCTTTCCTTTTTCTTTCTTTTCTTTCAGGATCATTTTCAATCCTTTCGCTTTTTTTTTTAACGTGAGGATTACTATATCTGGATAGTCTTTAATGATTTTGAACTCCCCTATCCTCTTATTAAAGTTAAGAACTTTTCACATTCCTTTACTTTACAAATTCGTATTAGCTTTGAAGATTTTCATAAAGTTTCATTCTTTTCTTATTACATGAAACTCTAAGATTTTTAATACTTCAAAAATACAAATTCCATTACTTACAATGGACAAACATACTCTTTTTCTCTCCTACATAATACCTTAATCTTTAGAATTAACTTTTATAATTGAAAATTTTTACTTAAGTTTACTATATATATAAAAACACAACTATAGTTATTTAAAGGTTACGCTTTCTACCACTATAGGTCATGTCAAATTAACAATTTTAAAATATAGTTCATTGAGGACAAATAAAATTAAGTTTCTTTCTTTAAAAATGAATTTTTCTTCACCCCCAAACTTAAATTTTTAAGAGATTAAGCATGAAAAACTGAAATTAAAGGGTGAAAGAAAAAATTTATTATATAAAAAAAAGACTTACCTGTTGAAGGTTCTAATTTTGAAACTTTACTCTGAAATATTGCAGGTGCTAATATGATACTACAAAACTTGAAACATTAAATAGCACATAATATATATAAAAATATTTGCTGAGAAAGAGTTAAATAAAAATTAAAATACAATAAAGTACTAAAAACAAATAATAGTATGAAAACAAATTTCAATTTAACAACATCTTTATGTGTTATAGCTCACAACACCATATTTGAATACAAATCAAAGTTTTACATTTGACTAAGTAAAAATAACAACAAAAACAAAATTCAACAAACAATAATCTAAATAAAAGATCATAACTAAGACTAAACAGACATTTTCACTCATCATCATCATCATCTTCTTCTTCTTCTACAACAAATCTTTGCTGCTGAAAAGGAGTAAAGATAGGGTGACTAGGAAATTGTACTGAGTGGTCACCTCTCATGTATCTTACCATAGCATCATCATATTCAAATTTCTGCTTTGTTAAATTATCATTATGTGCATTTCTGGCCTCTAAATTTTCAATCCTGCTCTCCATCCTTAAAATATCTCCTTGTTGGATCATCATCTCTTCCATAAGCTCCTAGAGAGTATCAGTACTAGAGATTTATAAGTTTTAATGTTTGCTTGCCCACTAGATCCTTAAAATATCTCCTTGTTGTATCATCATCTCTTCCATAAGCTCCTACCTCTAAATTTTCAATCCTACTCCTACTTCCCAATCTCCATCCAACATGAGATTTATAAGTTTTAATGTTTGCTTGCCCACTAGGTTTAAGTGGCTCAATTCTTTCTTCATCCATTTTAAAATCAACTCCTGCATGCTCGCATAATGTGAAAATGAGGGCAGGGTGAGCTAACCCACCAGTCATCTCACCCATAGCAATAGAATGAGTGTTCCTATAGATAATAGATCCAACATCTAGACTACCCATCTGTTGGATACAAAAGTTTAAAATAGTCGTGTCATTAGTAATTTCACTATGGTGATTTGTAGGTATCATTCTGGCAGATATAAAGTAAACTCAGACCTTGGATATCACATTTTACATAGAAGCAGGGAAGTTTTCCTTAACATTATTCTTCACTTTCCAATTGCCTCTTCCATTACTAAGAAATGAAATAACTTTATCCAAATCATTGTTTGTAGCAAAAAATGCGTTGTACTCATAGTGAAATACTTCTCGTTACTGATAGAATTTACTAATCCTCCTCGGGTGAATTCAACCATTTTACCATGAACATAGACGTGGTCATCAGAAGTCTCCTTAAAATTTGCATAGAACTCCATGACTACACCAATAATGGCCTCGGTCGTAATATAACAGAAATTTTCCCACTGTTGAGCAACAATTAATCTCTTGACTTCACAACCCAGATTTTTGAACGCTCGATTCAGAATTATTTTCTTTGTATTCAGTAGGCTTTTGAAATGAATGATAGCTTTGCAGTTCATGAATTTTTTTGTCATCATATTCCAATTTCCTCTTTCCTTTGCTCATCCTTGGTTCCATTGTCATCTAGGAAAAATTGATAAAATCCAAATAAATTCAAAAAATTTCAAAAATCACAATGTGGAACATTCTAAACTTAAATACACTAAGTAAGTGTTCTTCAATAAAGGATTTTCTCAAAATCTCCTTAAAAAATTCAATATTTTGAATCTTGGCAATGTAGGTGAAATCCTTAGTAGAAATCAAAAAATTTTAGTTCAAAGTGTAGCTCTTACTGAGAGAAGATGAAATCCAAACTCCTTTTGTCTTCAAATTCCTTTAAATCCAAGCATTTTCAAGCTCTACGGGTGTAAACCGAAGGTTGAAGGTGACCAAAAGGGTAAAAATGGTTTTTTTACTGGTTATTCTGTGAAATTAAAGGGATTTGGCATCTTTCGAGTCTTGGGCACCATCGGCACCAGTGCCCAAAAATATAAAATTTTTCTAATTTTTGCACTTCAGTTATTTTAAATTCCCTTTAAAGTCTAATTAGTCTTCTTTTTTCTTCTTTTTTTAAGTAATAATAATCATTCTTAAATGGGCCCCAAACAAATGCTTTTATAAACAATACAAAACCAAATTTTATACATGAAATTCTAAATTTTTACAAATACAGATTTTTAATCACACACACATAGCAAATCACACTCTAATTTAGCGTCAAAATCAAGTCACAACACTAGAACGCTAAAAACTAAACTATACATACAAGTAAAGTTATAAGAGTTTTAAAGCAAAGCAAATCCAACACACTTACATAAAAAACACAACTAATTTTAAACACTAGAATGTCCAACTTCTTCAATTACTCCTCTTCATCTTCAGTACTATCTCCTCCTCCAATATCTCCCATAGAATGGTAATGGACGTAGAAACTGTAGAAGGGTCAGTAATAAAATTGATCAGTCAAATTTTCATCGATCCATTCTTTCTTCTTGAACATCTGCACCAAACCTGTTTCAATTATTTTTGTATGATAAAAGTGTTCCTTCATCCTCCAATCAAAGTGATCAAAAGGGTAATTAAGAATTCATATTGTGTTCATGATACTCTGAAGTTCTCTTTTTATTCTTTTTGTTTTCTTCTCCAAAACTTTGGAGCTTCCAACTGTATAGAGCACTAAGGTTATCAAAGCATGTGATGTTTGATCCAAGATAATATCCAACGCTTCATTTCCATTCTCAATATAGTTTCCATCAATAGGATCCATGAGCTCCCAGGCTAATAGCACTTTCTCCCAACTTTTGATATGACACTTGAAATTGATTGCAAAACAAGAAGATTGTAGATGGATGTCACAGTCCATACACAGGACCATTCATTATAATACCCATAATAGATTTAAAAATAATTGATCCCACATCAATGGGCTTTCCCACTTGAATGTAATAGTTTAAAATTGCACTTTCTTTTGTAACTCTACTAATTTTCATTATAGGGAGTAGTTTTGTAGAGATGAAGAAATGCTATTATTTAGATAAGGATTTAATAGTGAAGCGGAGAAACTAACATACCCCTCATTTCTGATTTCCCAATTATTATTTTCATCCGTCAGAAATCGATATACATCATACATCATATCCTTTGTTGGTGTAAAGTTTGTATAATGATAGATCGTCACGATTTCTATCATAAACATATCATTAATTTGTGATGGAGTAAATGGTATGCCCTTACCTCGAACGAAGATAACTCCTTGTTAATTCCATGTAGGTTAGAGTAAAATTCATTTGCCACTGGAACAATTACTGCAGCGGTAGTGTAGTATAGAACTTCCTAACATCTTTGTACTATGGTTTTCTCAATCTACTAACGTGGATTACTCAATCCATGATTTACAAAGCCTCTCTCCTTAATAAGCATCTTCTTAGTTATGACTTTTTGTATAATCTATGTGCGTCAAAACTGATGAACTTCCTTCTATTGAAAACCTCATATCTTGAAGTATTTATCGAATTAGAAGCCAAGGAATTCAAAATTTGGAAGTTTCTGGTCGTCCAAAATGGGTTTTATGTCTTTAGGCAGTTATTTTGAAGTGAAATCCAATCAAAGTACGCCAAACTCTTCCTGAATTGTCGAAACTGCACTGGGCACTATCAGCACCCCAATGGCGCCGTCGCCGCCATGGCTCCGTAAAGGGCACCGTCAGTGTCCTTGCTGGGGCTGTCAGCGCCAAAGGCAAAGTTGTATCTGTTTCATTTTTTATTCAATTCATTTCAAAATTTTCATCCAATACCAAAATTTGTCTTGATTTATGATATATAATATTCTGTAGGATTTTAAGATATTATTATTNTCTCAAATACTCCTTCGGGATTGTTATATTCTCTTCCTTGAGGTTCTTCTCAAGCCAGTCTTTAAAGACAAAGCATTTTTTTATAGTGTGCCCAAGCAACCGGTGGTGTGGGCAATAATTTGGTTCATTCTTCTTATCCACCTCTTCGAGCTTCTTTGGATCCGGTAGTTTGAATTCTGGCTTTTTCAACAGACTCCTGAATATTTTAGGTACAGCTTCATCCTTAAAGGGATAGACAACTTTATGTCGCTCTAACAGGGATATTTTTTTATTCCCTGTTCGAGGTGCTCCCTCTTGAGGTGACCGCTGGCTAGATTGATTATTTTGTTTCTGAGAGTACTGTGACAAATTCTGGCGATGCTCTTCTGCATATTTCTTTATCGGTTGTTTTCCTTTATTGACGGTTGCCACTACTCTGGATTTTTTTTCGAACATTTTCGCCACCTTAGCCTTTTCAGGTGCTTTATTTCCATGTGCTTTATTTCCATGTGCTTTATTTCTTCTTGAAGACTGTTGCCTTTACTGAGTAGCTTCTCAAAGGATTTCATGGTGAGTCCCTTAAGAATGAAAGCTACTGGCCCATGAATGCTCTTGAGTAGAATTTCAATTGCTTGATGTTCCTGTAGCTGAGGTTCACATTTCATGCTAAGGTTTCTCCACCTCAAAATATAGTCTACCAAAGTTTTGTTAGACATCTGCTTTTCCATCATGAGCTCTCCAATAGACACATGGTGTTGAGCCCCGACAAATCTTTTCACAAATGGTTGTTCCAATTTAGAAAATATTTTAACTGACCCATTGGGCAAGTCAGCGTACCAGTCAAAAGCAATTCCTGACAAGCTGCTGACGAACTGCTGGCAGAGTAGAGCTTCATGATTCCTTGTGGTGCCACAACTGGCTCAGAAATGTGTTATATGCTGTTTGGGATTTTGGGTCCCATCAAATATCTTGAAGTTTGGGACCACAAAACCCATGGGGAAAGGCACGGCATCGAACTCTTTTAGGTAAGGTCTACCTTTCAAAATTGATGCACTACCCTTGGATTGGGCTAAGGCATCCCGCACCTGTTCAACCATTTTCTTTAACTCCTATTATGGAATGGTACTTGATGGAGAATCATTTCTATGTTGCTCGTCTCTGTTTGCTGAAGCAACCTCTCTCCTATTATATATAATGTGTATGATTTCTGGCTGATTAATCTCTGGAGAAGCCAATTACGGTGCTTGCGATTACCTCTGAATGGTGGTCATGGCGGTCATAGCTGCAGTCATCTCTTCTAATATTTTCTGCAGTAGACTAACCTGCTCATCTTTTAGGAGGATAACTCTACGCAGCTCATCTACGGCTTTCTCTTTGGTCTGAGGTTAAGCCTCGCGCACAGATGTGGTGGCTCTGGTTTCGATCACATGGACATCCATGAAATCATCCTCCAGGTAATCATCGTAATCAAAGTCTTGTTTATCGCTATCAATGGAAACTCCGTGTTCTCTAGTTAACTCAGAAATTTTGATCTTGAGTTTCTCAACTTTCTCCTCAATTATTGATTCCTTGATCTCTTTAAGATCTCGAGGACCCTGATGGACATCCTCCATTTATTCCTCCATCTCACTGGCTATTGTCGCGACGATGTCAGATATTTCAGATCCTGGTTTCACTTTCTGTTCTACGGGCCGCTGGACTGTATCGGTGTAGCGACCTTGGGTATCCATACCTTTTTCTTTTTTGACGATGATGTCTCTTGACGAAGCGTCTTAGTAGAAACATAAGTATGTCGAGGGAAAGTATGCTCCCTGTGGTGTAGACCAGCTACAGTGCCAAGTAAGTGTCTCATCTTTGCTTTTGGGATTGTAGGAGTATCTTCATAATGGGTGATGGGTAAGATCCTCGAACACAGTATCGACTTAATCGGTCGACGGCCTGCAGTCTTGGTGGCAGTATAATTAGTAGTAATTACTGCAGTATCAATTTTGTTCCCTAAACAGAACCAGACGGGGATACGAGTAGGTGGCACTCCAGCTGTCTTGTAGGACTGTTTGGTAGATTTGACACCCTTCAAAATTTCCTTCTTCATGCAAGGAGAAATTGCATTTCTACTCGTTTAAGTAACTCTCTAACCGAACATCCTTCTTTGGTAGCAAGCCTTCTGAAAATTGCACTAACTCGAGTGATAGGATTTAACTTTTTTCTCTCCTCACCATGTCCATGAAGTGACGGTAATGCGACAGCAATTTTCTGGATACTCTCATATCCATCGGTATCTGTCAGAGGATGTAATCTACTTCCTCGCAGGAGTGGATAAATTTCCGGTAACACTTCTTCAAATTTTGGAGGCTCCTCTTCAACGGGTGTCTCCTCGGGAGCCTCGGCTCTAATAGCCCTCCGAACTTTTCTATTACGGTTCATCCTTTGAGTATGGGTCAGTGTTACAGTCCTCGAACTTGATCCGATCTCAAACACAGGTGGTGGGACAATTAATCCCTCAGTCCGATCCTCAACAATCGTCACTTCTTTCCCCTTAGCAATAGCGGGGCTAGAGGGCCTGACAGGTGTCGTGACGGTAGTAGTTTTAGCCTTCTTGCAGGCAGGGAAGTCTTGAAGGCAATTCAGGTTGAATTCTGCAAACGGCTCCTGCATTTCTGAAGCGGCGATCTTCATTACCACGAACGGGACTTTCCCGAGGATGACCTTGAGATTTTCAAATCAAGCTCCGAACTTAATGGTGGAAGCGATGCTACTGGCGTTGCGGTCGATTGGCAGGTTGTAGGAAAAGGTCAGCGTTGGACAGGTCATTGCAACTGGCTTTAAAACAGAAAGTTTTAGGGTTAGCTATTGGCCAAAAAAACATTGTACTTTTTAGTGCAAGCACCGAAAGTAGAGGTTGATCTGTAGACCGGGCGGGTCATAATTTATGGGTATTTAAAATCTTGTCTAAGAAAAATTAAGAGGTGTAAAAAAAAATTAATTAATGTAAGAAAATTTCAAAGTGCGCGAAGCACAACACGATTTGGTTTAATTTGTGAAATAGTAAATCAAATTTGGAAGGGAGATGTGAAGTATTTTAGGACCCAGTGCGGGACCTTTTTAGTGGCAGAAAATGCCCAGATGGAACTAGTCCACCGACACACATATTGGGGGTCCAACCCCACAAGAAAATTTAAAGAGTCCTTAATGGCCTTCTGAAACCCTCTATTCAAAGATGGTTGAACAGCTAGTCCTGAAGTCCAAGGAGTTGACCGTACTTTCCCAAAATAGAAATGAGTAAAGTATGCCCACCAAAGAAAGGTAATTTGGTCCAAGAGGGACATGGACACGTTACCGATGTGTAAAAATAATGTTTCTTGATTTATATGGAGAGAAAAGCTTGTCCTCAAAAGAGTCGCCAGAAGTTGTCGGCGCTATTTTGTGTTAGAGGGAGTTGCCCCTAAGAAGCTGTCGGTCACTGGAATCGAAATCCAGTTGCTCGCTTTGGAAGGACTTTTTAATTTACATTTATATTTATTTTTAGAAAAATATGAAATCAAACTAACCCCATATTTTTCATAGTTTAAATGAAAGAGCACTGTACCTCAAATCCTCTATCTATCCCGAAGGACAAGCACAAGACTTGAGGATGAGACTCGATCAAATAAACTAAGGAATATATGACATTAGTTTGGTCTGCGAAACATTTATATTTGTCGAAAGGTTCCCCTATTTAATATAAAGCTGGGTTCGGACATGATTCTTATAAGGGTAAGCCCTTATATTTAATTACATCTTAAATGACCAAAGCCACCTAAGTAGACACTCGATACAAATCAGGAAATATTATCTTCAAGGAGTTTCAAAGGGTAGGACTCTTCAATGAGATCGGACGTAGAGGTGTGAAAGGGGATTGGTTCAAATTTGGAACATTTTATTGTAGAATCCAAAGGAGGAAGAACAAGGGGATGTCATGGATCCAGAGGAGAACCCCGGTGACTTCCCAAGCTATCATAATGTTTGGCTTCAATTTTGAGGAGAAAAATTTAAGTGTTTCATCCTTCCAATTTTATTAGTTAGGGCTTACATTTGTGTGAAAAGATAACACAAATAGCCTGGAAGATGTGAGGGTTTAGGTCGTAACAAACGACAACCTCGGAATCCTAACACGAGTTAGGGCTTGTATTGTATAGCAGTGTTATACAAAAGCCTAAAGATATGGTGAGGATTTACGTTTCATAAGAAAGCAACCTCGAAGTCCTATGTCTTTGTTGTTTAAGTCTAAGGAAGGAAAAATTTTTTAGCTGGGGAAGACAGGTTTTCCTGTTGAAGATGATTGTGCTGCCCACCATGCTAGCTCCAAGCTCCTTGACGCGACTAGTTTGAGTTTTCTTGTGTGTCAAGTTATAATGTCAAATCAGGTGGAGCTATGGTTGAAGTTCTTTAAATTTTATGAGGGCATTTTAAAGTTGATTAGAGCGACACTGGTTAGGAACCTACGGTTCCCTCATTCTGGCACTACTATTTTCTATTGGATTAACTTAGTCCAAATGAACTTACTAAACTGAACTTAATGATTTCTATAACTTCATTTAGATCGTGGGAAACCTTGTTAGCAATCGTAGGTTAGCTCCTCTGAGGGATTCCCAATCATCCAAGAGAGATGTCTTAATTTAGTTGCAATTGTAGTTTTGTGTGATGTTTGTGATTAAATTTTGAGTTGTTTTATATTTTGAATGTTGTGGGGGTGAATTTTATCTTGGTTGATTTTAGTTTTGACTTTGGTTTTGGTTTTGATTTTGTGGCTATCCTGATAGTTTTAGTTTTCAATGCGAATTTGTATAAGCACAAAAGTATAGCATAAAAGTACAAGAAAGACAACGCTGAAAACTATAAAAAGCGTACCTGGCAAATCTCCTCGTTCCACCACCTGAAACTCAAAATGCATGTTAAGGCATTTATGGAGAGCATGAAAAGTAAAGTTTTAGTAGTTTTCCTAACCCTATGTCATATCTTGGTGGGTCCTTAGGAGTTTGATTAAGGATGATTTTGTCAAGCAAAGCATATTAAGTTTAGTAGATCTTCAAGATATCCAACAGATCTAGAGAAAGAAGCAGGTCCGTGCTACTCTTTTGTTGCCTGGTAGAAAATATCGAGCTCTTTTAAACTTATTGTGTTGCTTAATAAGTCATCCTGTAAATACCCTTAATGCTCAGGGAGCACTGATGTCTCAATTATCATTAAGAAAAGGCTACTTATCACTTGCGATTCAATTTAATAATTATGTGGGTGAAGACCCTTAAAGAGGCAAGTTAGTGTTGTTGGAACACTTAACCAAATTTTGACCCTAATTGGGCTTGTAATGTTTGAAAGATGTTTTAATTTTTAATGATGTTTAGTTTTCTAATCCTCATTTCAATGAAGTTTGAATTAGCCTAAGTCACTACTAAGCCCTTAAGACCTAGGTGAGTGTCTTAATTAGCTTTGAAAGGTTAGGCTTTAGGTGGTCATGATTCATAATTTGAATTTTATTTGAAAATCAAAACAGGGGTATTAGATTAATTAATTATTGACTTCAAAAGTCATACTCCTAAGACCTGGATTCATTTTATTTTAATAAACTTCCAAACTTTAATAATTTATAAATTTATTAAATTATCTTTTTAATTAGGAAAGTGAGATTGGTTTCTACCAATTAACCCCCTTGTGTTTCAAACATCAAATAGATTGATTAAGACCAGAGGTTACTCATTTCCCTCCTTAAATTAAGCCTAAATGTTAATTAAGGCTAAATTTCTCAAAATTACACATTTTCCCCTAAGGCTCTATCACTTCATAATTTATCAAATTTAATCCAAATTACTTTAAAATTTTATCCCACCTCATTCATGGATCAATTAAGACATCAGAGGAAAAAATGTGATTTTTCAAAATTTAATTTAATTTATATAATTATTTTCATGCAAAAGTAAGATTCCTAACTTGACCAAGGTAAATCCTAATCCCTTGAAACTTTTACTGGAAGTAACTTTAAACCAGAGAAGCATTTGGACCAAATGTCATGATTTTTTAATTTTTATTAAATTATTACAATTATTTTAAGTTCTGGGGTATTTATTAAATCTAAAATATTTTAAATGGAGAAAATTAAGTTTAGTATTTTTGAAAAGTCTCCCTGAGGTCAGAGAACTCAGAGAAGAAAATTTTACATTTTTTTGAATTTTATTTGATTTATTAGAATTATTTTAATAAAAAAATCATTTTTAAGCTTTAAAAATCATTTTTAAGCTTTAAAATTCAATATATTTATTTTGAAAATCAGGAAAAATATCCTAATTATTCCTAAGTGCTTAGGAAGTCATTTAGAACATTTCCATGAGTTTTATTATTTTTGTGATTTTTAGGAATTTTTAATTATTAAAATATTTAAAATAGGCTAAAAAATCAAGTTTTTATTTTAAATATCATTTTGTTTTTAGGAAATACCCCTGGTGAAAGAGAACTCAAAAAACTAACTTTCATAATATTTTGAGTTATATTTAGATTTTTAAAAATTATTTTAGTGCCAAAAATGTTATTTATCTTTGAAAATCAACTTAGGTTACTAAATAAACTCAAAATATTATGAAACTTTTATAATGAGTTCTTTGGACCCTAAACCACAGTGGAGATCAAAAATCAAGTCATTTAAATGTTTGTACTTCCTAAAATTAATTATCTCAATAATTTAGTGTTAATAAAAATTAACTACATTTTAAATGACTTGACTCATGTAATTATTTTCAAAAGCTTCCCTGGTCATAGTTGACCTTCCAAAATTTTCTTGGAATTTTCTAATCAACATGCTAATTTCCATGATTATTTTAAGAAATAATGTGCAAAAACTTGAAAAATATGGATCTCTATATAGGGACTTCCTCTGACTTTGGAAAAATCAGAGGGTGTTTCCCTTGAGAGAGGCTACAATATGCCAAAATTTCAAGCCAAGGTGATTTGTTAATATGCATGGAGAATCAAATGATTCCAAACAGTGTTTAATTAATTAAAAATAAAATATGCATTAAATGGACTTGAAATTTATTCCACATTGTTTTCCTCTGTTCATTGAGCAAGAGTGTATTTTTATTTTATTTCTGTGATTTTTCTACACAAAGTTATGAATTTTTTAAGTTAGGGGTCATTTTCTGAATTAATTAAACCCCTATTTATCTATTTAACCGCGCGTGCTGACTAGAACCTAGGCAGCTCCGAAGGCATGTGTGGTGCGCTCTGGTTAGATGCCACCATCCACGTAGCTGCTGACTCGACCCGCGGTTTATGTCTCGAAGCGCTGTCTAGCTCAATCTCCTTCGTTCATTTGATACACGCTTGATCAAACGGCTCCCCGTCATCATCCCCAATAGAATGATCATATGACCGTCCATAATAAAACCCTAATATCTCAGCCTAGACTTAACCAAATCATCTCGGGTTTGATCATATGGACTCGTCTAAGTGAGACGAACACATCCAAACTGTAATCATGCAATTAAATTAAGCATAATTAAATGGAGAATCGAAATAGGCTCGGGATGAGGTGAGGTATTATACATTTGCTCTGAGAAGTGAAGCTTCGATTAGAGGGTCTTGGTACGTTCATTATGATCCAAAGAGGCTAGGGATTGAGTCCCTGATCTTGGTATAAGGCTTAGGTGTGGATTCGATCACGACCGTATTTGGGTGTTAGTCTAGAGCTATGGTAGAGGCTCTGTAGAAGGGGGATTTTATGGGGCTTTAGCTTCTTTCACTATTGTGAAGGTGAGGATGAAGTTAATTTGGGTTTTGTGGACTGTAGAGGTGTATTGGATTCTGTCCTGGTTTCCGACAAGGTTTCAAGCTCAAAATTGAGCTCCGACAGTGGGAATTGGTGAGGGAAGATGGTTGGAATGCACTGAGGGGATCTTAGGGAAGCTCTATGTCAAGTTTGGAGAGGCCTCTCTAAGGAAATTTCAGTACACCTCCCATCGCCGTGGAGGTGAGTTTTTATAAAAATGGCCATGGGGTGGCTCTCACTGTATAAGTTTGTGTGAATTGTGGTGCTTAGGTGGAGGGCAGAGGTGCTCCATCAATTAGTTTGGTTGAGCTGGCCTCTAGGTTTGATTTTGGGTGAGGTTCCATGGGGGTGGCTCTTGGTTTTAAGCTTTTCCAATCACTAGGCTGGCCGGCCGGCCAGGGGGAGGTGGCTACGAGCTCAGGGAACCTTGGGGAATATGTCACAGCAATTTAGTGCAATAATACCTAATTTTGGTAATGTTATCTTAAGCACATGCATTTTTGGAAATAATATCCCTTGATTTGGGGGACCTGTGGTCCACTACTTGATTTAGGTGGTTTCATGGTGTTTGGGATGGTCGCTAAGTGCAGGGTCTTTGGTCCATGGCTTGATTTAGGTGATTTCATGGTGTTTGGACTGGTCACTAAGTCCAACCAATGGCTGTGGTGGAGTTAATTTGGTGGCTTTAAGGTGGTTAGGTCACATTTAGTGTATGGGTCGGCTGTGGTGGAGTTAATTTGGTGACTTTAGGGTGGTTAGGTCACATTTAGTGCATGGGTCCCATGTGGGTTCAAGTGGTCAAAGCTTAGGTTTGGGCTAGGTTAGCCATGTAAATTGGCCCAAATAAATGTTTCATTTGGTGTAGATGATCATAAGGAACAACTTTGATGAAGAATGGAAGTGGTTTTGAGCTCAATTAAAGGGTCAATTTGAGGGAATTTTGAATTTTAGTCTATTTGGTCATGTTGGGCTAGGCTTGGGTCTAACTTGGGTTAGCCTTGGGATATGTCCAAATTGATTGTTATAAATGGTCAATAGGGACCCTATGAAGAGTTTTCAACAGCAATTGGATGCCAATTTGGACGTTAAGGCAACCAATTGGGAAGAATTTGGGGACTTAGCCAATTTGGGGCTAAAATTGGGAATTTTGGGTTTAGGCCAAAATAAAATGAATTTGAGGCTTCACAAAGGCCAATTGATGGTTGATTTTGATGTGTAAGAATGTTATAAAGATTTTTCAATATTAATTGGGGTCAATTGACTAGGCTATAGGTTCAATTTATTGAGATTAGATCATATGGTCAAAATTGGTGTTTGACCTATACCAAAATTGGGCTCAAATCATGGGCCAATTAAGTTGGATTTGGTTTAGTTTGGCCATATCAAAAATTAATTTGATTTTAGTAGTGGATTTGGGGTCAATTGAGATCAAATTGATGGATATTTGAGTTGAATTTGAGGAAATTTGGGCCCTTAAAGGCAAATTTGAGGATTTTGGTTAAAGGTGGTCAAATTGGCCAAATTGGGTCATGTAGTACTTAAAAAAATGAAATTGGGAATATTTGGGATTTATTGAGATTTTCTGGGAATTTTTGGAATTTTTGGAAATTTTGGCTATGGAGGGGTATTTTGGTAATTTGGGGTATTTTAGGGGTAAAGGGCCAAGATGGGTATTTTGGTAGAGTTGGAGTACCAACCACCACAAACAAGCCATGGACCAATGGAAACCCCATTTTGGGTCCTCTATATAGTGGTCTTAGTCAAACCATAGCCCTAGGGCTGGTAGGTTTAGGGGACCATCTACATGAGTATGCCAAAAAGATCAAGGGACCTAGGCTAGAAATTTGAGCTTAGGGTTGTGAGTGAATGTGGGTGCAGATTAGTGTAGTGAGTGCCTTAGCTCCAGACCAACACCCAAGGTCAACCCTAAGATCCAGCAGAGTGCAGATAAGTGTAGTGAGTGCCTTAGCTCCAGACCAACACCCAAGGTCAACCCTAAGGATAGTGTAGATGAGTGTAGTGAGTGCCTTAGCTCCAGACCAACACCCAAGGTCAACCCTAAGGTGCAGCAATCCTAAGGGTGACAAAAGGTCAAGGGATCTAGGCTAGAAATTTGAGTTCAGGGTTGTGAGTGAATGTGGGTGTATATAGATATAGATGAGTGCCCTAGCTCCAGACCAACACCCAGGGTCAACCCTAAGGTCCAGCAGTCCTAAGGGTGATTCATCTTGAGTTTCCCTTATAGTGACCCTACGTACTAAGTGTTAGAGGTTAAGATCTATATGTGGAACTTCAAGTTGAGTAGATAAGATGGTAAAATTTCTAATGGTGAGGGTTCCATGTCTAGTTTTATAAGAATAGTCAATAGGAAATTGTAGAATTTCTAATGGTGAGAGTTCCTTGTCTAGTTTTCTAAGAATAGTCAATAAGAAAATAAGTGTAGAGTTTCTGATGGTGAGGGTTCCTTGTTTAGTTTTCTAAGAATAGTCAATAGAAAAGTCAATGGCTAGACCTTAGGCTACTAAAGAGGAAAAACTAAACCTCAACCAAAAGTGAGGTCAACAAGGCATGGCAAGCCACATAGATGGATATTGTTGTCATTTCCTTAGCTGACTAGACAAAAAATTTATGATATTCTTGGTGGGTTGAGATGAAATTTTTTTTATTCTCTAGATAAAAAGCTACACTTACTTGATAGGACCTACAATTAATATCAAGGTTGACATGGATTTCTTCTATGACCTCACTTCTTTTTAGGTGGCCTCATCACTGCTTGTCTAGCTTTAGTGGCTCTCATTGTATGCTATAAATAGTTTGTAAGTAGTACATGTGTTCTTTATGTTTTCTTGTACAATGATTATTTATCCATTTCTTAGGAAACTTTATTCTTTTGTGATAGCCTTAAAGGTTTCTAGTAAGGTTCAATCGATAAAAGTGCTACATGTTATAAGCAATTTAACCATCATGAAGTCAGACATGAGATCGAATTGCTTATCACCCGCCCTGAAGTGATGGGTATTGCAAGGAATCTCAGGGTTTCTTTCTTTTATCTAGAGAAGTCATAAAAGGATCTAAACATATCTATAAAATACATAGCTCTGATTCTCATTTATCAAAAACAATTTTCAATAAGATATTTACCAAGCTAGTGAAGTCGATAAGAATGCTTCGTACTTGAAATTATTTTATCAGCATCTTGATGAAAATCACAATGTTGTAGGGTTTGCTTTTAGGAGGAGGGTCTTTGATATTAAATGTGATGGGTGTATGATGCATGAATTATCGTAGGGTCAAGTCAGTGATCTATAACTCATCGAAGTGAAACCCTTTCAGTCTTGCTCGTCAGAAGGCCTCAACTCCATCTCCTAAATGTTTGGGACAACTCTTGTGTTATGAATTGAATGAGCATGAGTTAGCTCACACTGTCATTCTGATTTCAGAGGCCTTTCTGATCATTGGTTTGTCTCTCTAAATGAAACAAAATCTATTAGCTTGATGGACCAAATCAACTCCTTAATGAGGGCTCTAAGACGCTTACATTTTCTTGTGTCGTGCCCATGGTCTCTACAGAACAACAAACAACAACAACAACAAAGCCTTAATCCCACTACGTGGGGTCGGCTACATGAATCCTTTTTCACAACAACAACAACAAAGCCTTAATCCCACTACGTGGGGTCGGCTACATGAATCCTTTTTCTTAATTGCATCCAACTTAAAGTCATATTTTCATTTAGTTCTAGTAAATTAAGATCTTTTTTAATACAATAAGCCCAAGTCTTCCTAGGTCTACCTCTTCCTTTTTGAACACAAGTCAAATCTAAAAAATCTACTCTCCTAATCGGATCATCGGATGGTCGACGTTTAATGTGACCAAACCATCTAAGATGACTTTCTCTAATTTTGTTCATCACAGGAGCTACATCAACCCTATCACGAAAATATTCATTTCGCATTTTTTCTCTAAGTGTAAAGCCACTCATCCACCTAATCATTCTCATCTCGGCAACACTTAACTTATTATTATGCTTCTCTTTTAAAGGCCAACATTCAGCGCCATAAAGCATTGCAGGTCTCACCACCATCTTATAAAATTTTCTTTTCAGTCTAAGCGATGCTTTTCTTTCAACACAAAAGGCCCGAAGCATTCCTCCACTTCAACCAACCAACTTGAATTCTACTATTAACATCTCTCCCCACCGTCTTATAAAATTTTCCTTTCAGTCTAAGCGGTACTTTTCTATCACATAAAAGACTCACCAACATTTTATAAAATTTTTCTTTCAGTCTAAGCGATATTTTTTTTATCACACAATAGGCCCGAAGCATTCCTCCATTTCAACCAACCAACTTGAATTCTACTATTAACATCCCCATCTATATTACCATCGCTTTGAACAATGGACCCAAGATATCTAAATCATTCACACCTTTTAATAATTTGATCACACAAAGTCACACTTCTGTCAATAGTGCTATTACTACAAAAATTACATTCCATGTATTGAGTTTTAGTTCTTTTTAAACGAAGGCCATTAGACTCCAATGTAGACTTCCATAATTAAAGTTTTTTTTCCTAGGCTTTTTCTCTCATTTTATCCACGAGAAGGATATCATCAGCAAAAAGCATACACAAAGGTACATCCTCTTATAGATGTCCAGTAAGACCATCCATAACTAAAGTAAAAAGATATGGACTTAAAGTTGATCTCTGATGTAATCCAACAAAAATAGAAAAATATTTGGTCAATCCTCCTTCAATTTGAACACAATTAACAGCTCTAGTACGCATATCTTTAATGACTTGAATATAAGTCATATCAACTCCTTTCTTCTCAATAACCCTCCAAAGGATATCTCTTGGAACCTTATCATAAGCTTTTTCTAAATCAATAAAATTCAAATGTAGATTCTCCTTATTATCTCTAAACTTCTCCATCAAACCTCTCAATAAATGTATAGCATCCATAATAGATCTGCCCAGCATAAATCCAATTTGATAATGAGAAATCTTTGTGATGCATCTTAACCTATGTTCAATTACCCTCTACCATAACTTTAAAGTTTCACACATCAACTTAATTCCTCTATAATTTGCACACTCTTGTACATCCCCTTTATTCTTAAAAAAGGGGACCAAAATACTCTTCCTCCACTCCTCAAGCATCTTTTTAGTTTTTAAAATAATATTAATTAGTTTAGTAAGCCAAGAAACTCGCAAATCTCCAAAATATTTCCACACTTCAATTGGGATATCAACAAGTCCTACAGACTTTTCACCCTTGATTTTCTTTAAAGCCTCCTCAACTTCTTTTTTACTAATGCGACGGAAAAAATGAAACATTTTATTATTATTCACGATATTAAGATCACTAAGGTCAATCGTATTTTCAGAAACTTAAAGTTTATCAAAGTAACTCACCCACCTATGTAGAATATCTTTTTCTAAGAAAAGTACTTTTTGGTTTTCATCTTTAATACACTTTACTTGAGTTGTTTTCTTTTCTCTTTGTTTGGCTAGTTTATACATATATTTTTCACTCTCCTTAGTATCTAATATATTATAAAGGATTTTCATCTTTAATACACTTTACTCGAGTTAAATCTTTACTTTTCTTTTCTCTTTGTTTGATATTTTCACCCTCCTTAGTATCTAATCTATTATAAAGATCATTAAAAGTAGAATTTTTAGCGTCGCAAATTGTTCAGACTCTCTACGGGCTGTTTGATATTTTTCTCAATATATTATAAAGATCATTAAAAACAAAATTTTTAGCGTCACAGATTGTTCTTTTAGACTCATTGCGGGTCGTTTGATATTTTTTCTAGTTCTCTAAGATTTTACATTTAAACCAATTTTTATAACATAACTTCTTATATTTTATCTTTTCTTTAACATTATTATTCCACCACCAACTTTTATTATTTATAAAAATATTTTCTTTTGATTCTCCAAGCACATCTTTTGTTACTTGTTTAATAGGGTTTGTACATTATCCCACATAACATTTGCTTCTTTATGAATATCCAAAATTCAGAAATCTTGAATTTTTATCAAAAATTTTTTTTATCCATGTCTTTTAAGTTTCTCCATCTAATTCTACGATGATGAGTCCTAGTATTCTTTATTTTACAACTCTTAATCTTAAAATCTAGAACTAATAAATGATGTTGGGTACTTAAATTTTTACTTGGAATGCTTTTACAATCTTTACAATCGCGACGATCTCTTCTTCTAATAAGAAATAATTGATTTATTTTTTATTATATCCACTCTTATAAGTAATATGATGCTCATATCTTTTCTTGAATAAAGTATTAGTAATGACAAAATGATACGCTAAAGCAAAATCTAAAATAGCTCTACCTTCTTCATTAGTTACTCCAAAATCATAGCCACCATTAGTATTTCTGAAGTCTCCTACCAATCTACCGATATGTCCATTTAAATCTCCTCCAATAAAAATTCTTTCTTCAAGAGGTATCATTTGTATTTAGTCTTCTAAGTCATTCCAAAATTTATCTTTAGACCCTATCTTCTGATACACCAAAATAATATATTGTTTTAAGTACATATTTTATGCTTATTTTTTATGATATTACACTTTAAAAAAGGATATTTTCATGTTTTTGATACAGGTATATCATTTTTAGGTATTTGGAGCAAAATAACAAAAAGGACAAAATTTGGAGCCAAAAGAGCCAATTTTGGGATTCTGGCGCATCATGTGCCAGATTGATACATGATGCGCCAAAATCTAGAGAGCTGGCACATGATGTGCCAGAGATAATTTTTTTTGCAAATTAAGGAGGTTTGAGATGAGTTTTGGGCAAATTTCAAAAGGACACTTGTTCTACACACCTCTTAGAGTGATTTAATGCATCTAGACACTTTGGAAGGTTCTATTGTGAAGGGATATGTCTCTTGGATCAAATGACACATATTTTGAATTCAAAAGAGTTAACTTATGGAGTGAACTTATGGAGGAAATTTTGAATTCTTTTCAAGAGAATGCAGCCTAAAATAAAAGTTGAAGATTTCAAGGAGTTAAAGAGGGACGAGAAAGGGAGAGAGAAATTTGGCATGAAAGAGAGAGAGAGAGAGAGAGAAGAGGAGATTTTCTTCTAGATTTGTAAGAGGAGAGTAAAGGTGAGAGATTTCTTCTTCATTACACTTCTAAGAGAGAATTGGGAGTGATTGTAAGAAAAGAAAAGCTTGGAGAAAACTTCAAGAGATTTTTTTGGGAAGGATTGTGAGATAAGTTGTATTTTTATTTATTTTATTTTGTAAACTTGTTTTTATATATGAAATCTGTGTTTTATTGTATCCTTTTCATGAATTCTGATTTATCTTCTTTATCCTTCTCCCTACTATGAGAGATGGTTTTATGAAGAATTGATTTTATTTTTTACGGTTTTAAATGTTAATAATATGTGAATATTTGAACTCTGATCGTCATTTACTTTTCGATCTGGCAAATTGAAATCTTAAAAATTGTTGAGAAACATTTTTTTTAAAAGGGATATGAATTCTACAACATAGGGAGAACCACATTTGATTTCATGGGAGAGTATGTCATCCATGGGATTGGGTGCAAATAAATAAGGAAATATACTTTGTTGGATGCAGAATTAGAGATTTTAAGGTGACAGATTAAAATCTCCAATTTGGTCCAGTTGATTGGAAACTGATGCGAGATTGTTAGCCCTCAGGGGAGGGAGTAGTGGGAGATCTGGAGTGACAGCCGGTATCCTCCCAACCTAAACATGAAATTAGGGACCAAACTCTAGATTAGTCAATGTTCTTTATAACACTCAGAAGAGGGTAAAGAATAGGTTTGCTCCTATTTGGTACAAAATAGCTTTTAAATATTTTTAAATGATTTCAATTTATTCACAATCCATACACTCATTGTAAAGGGGAAGGATGCTTTCTTAAATTTTAAATTTCTGTCAAAACAAAAACTTCGTTTAATTTTCGTAATTTTACTTTTGAAAGTTTAGTATTTATTTTAGTTTAACTTCTGTAATCTTACATCTGCATTTTATATTGCATTCACCTTAGTAGTTAATATTTAAACTTCGCACTTTACTTTTGTTTTTGGTATTTCTTTTAAAATAATTTCAAGGGCTTACTTAAAGGATTTTCTAACTTCCCAGTGGGATCGATATCTAGGACTCCATTAGAGCCCTTTATTACTTGAGTGATACGTATACTTGCGTTGATTTAGACGGGGATTTGGCAGTTTTAAAAGATTTTTAAAGATAAATTATTTTCATAAAAGGTATTTTTATTGGGATTATATTATATATTTATTAAATATCTATCGTGTGTAATTTTATAAAATTGAAAAATATTTACAAAAATTACACACTAAATTACCCGCCATCAAGTTTTTGGCGCCGTTGTTGGAGAAGTAACATAAAGTGTTAGTAATTATTTTATTTGAATTTTGTTTTAAAAAAAGATTAAAAAAAAGAGTTTTTGTAGTTTAGTTTGAACATTTCTTATTGAAGTGTGTTTACTTGATTTTAATTACTTGCTTTATTTTGTTTGTGCGTAGTGTAAGATCTAAAAATTTAGTACCTTATGATTCTAAATTAGAGAGAACTGATAGAAAAATTCAAAAATAATAAAAGAGAAAGATCATTTTAGCAAATTGGCTAGCAATTTAAATAATGCTGGAAATGAAAATGAACATCATCGGAGATCTTTACGTGATTATGCTAATTCTACAGCAGATGAAATTCATTTAAGTATACAAAACCCTGTTATAGCTTAAACCAATTAATTTGTGCTTAAACCTGCTATTATCCAAATGGTACAAAATAATCAGTTTGAGGGAAGACCAATAGAAGATCTTAATTTACTGTGTTACATTTAAATATGATGGAGTGTCGAATGATGTCGTCAAACTTAGACTTTTTCCTTTTTCACTAAGGCATAAAGCTGAGATGTGGTTAAACTCATTAGCACCTGGATTCATTAGAACATGGGGAGATTTATCACAAAAATTCTTATTTAAATTTTTCTCACCTTCAAAAACTTCTAAGCTTAGAAAAAACTGCTAAGCATAGAATTGATATCACATATTTTTGTTAGTTTGAAGTGGAATCAATTTATGAAGCCTGGGAAAGATTTAAAGCACTCCATAGAAAGTGTCCACACCACGCGTTGCCAGATAGGTTAATAATTCAAACTTTTTATAATGGGTTGGTTAGATCTCTTAGATCAATGATCGATGCTGGAAGAGCTTTGATAAATGTGCAGAAAGGAGAACCAACTATGAGAGTTAGTGATCAAAAGGTTACATTTAATATTACAAAATCAATGAGATACCCTACAAAAGAGCAAAATATTAAATGCTTCAAAATTGATATTAACAAATATTTAAGCCATGAATATTTCAAGAACACTTTTAAAAGAGAATTTGAAAAGTATTATATGGAATATCAAGATGAGGATAAAATTCAAGATGAATCTATGGAAGTGAGTAAAGAGGATTTGGATTATGTTCAGGAATTTAAAATGTTAGATCCAATAGAAGGTAACAAGACTTTGATTCCATTCATTGAGAAACCTCTTGAACTAGAACTGAAAACACTTCCTACACATTTGAAGTATGCATTCTTAGGAGATTTATTTACATTACCTGTTATAGTATGCTCAGAATTTATTGATACGCAAGAATAATAGTTGTTGGAAACTTTAAAAAGATATAAGAAAGCTTTTGGATGGACATTAGCTGATATTAAAGGAATCAACCCTTCAATTTATATACATAGAATCTTATTAGAAGATCAACATAGACCAAGTGCTGATCCTCAAAGGAGATAAAATCATATGATGAAAGTTGTGAAGAAAGAGATTTTAAAATGGTTAGATGTTGGAATAATATATCATATTTCAGACACTACTTGCGTAAGATCAATTCATTGTGTTCCAAAGAAAGGAGGTGTGACTGAAGTGACAAATGAGGAGAACGAATTAATATCTACAAGACAAGTCACTGGTTGGAGAATCTGCATAGATTATAGAAAATTAAATTCTTCCACCAGGAAGTATCATTTTCATTTACCCTTTTTGAACCAGTTGTTGGATAGATTGACTGAGAATAAATATTTTTATTTTCTAGATGGATATATCAATTATCACCAAACACTTATTGCTCTAGAGGATCAAGAAAAAAATAGCATTCACTAGTCCTTATGTAGATTTTGCTTCTTGGCAAATGCCCTTTGGATTATGTAATGCACCTGCAACATTTCAAAGATGTATAATGTCAATTTTTAGTGGTCGGATTAAAAAAGGGATTGAAGTTTTTATGGATGATTTTTCAGTATTTGGAACTTCATTTGAAATATGTGAAATCATTTAGAGAAAGTTCTGGAATGTTGTAAAAAGACTAATCTCGTACTCAACTGGAAAAAAACATCAATATATGATTGCAGGAGGAATTGTGTTTGGGCATAAAATTTCATAAAATAGCATGAAAGTTGATCCTGCAAAAATACAGGTATCATTGAACCTACCTCAACCTACTACAATAAGAGGAGTTAGGAGCTTTCTAGAACATGCTGGATTATAAAGGAGATATATTAAAGAATTTTCAAAAATTGCTAAATCTTTATGCCAACTTTTGGAAAAAGATACAAAATTTAACTTTAATCAGGATTGCCTTAAAGCCTTTGAAACTTTAAAGGAAAAATTTGTCACTGCTCCTATAATTGTTTCACCTGATTGGGAGAAACCTATTGAATTAATGTGTGATGGAAGTGATTATGCTATTGGAGTTGTTTTAGGGTAGAGATATGATAAGATTTTTAAAGTTATATACTATGCTAGATGGGTACTTCTGATGCAGGAGTTTGACTTTGTAATATTCGATAAGAAAGGGACTGATAATCAAATTGTTGATCATCTGTCTAAGCTAGAACAAGAAGAAATACTTGATTTGGAGAGAGAAATTAATGAAACATTTTCTGATTAACAACTTTATTCTGTAAAAGGATGAAAAATATGATACGAGATTTTATATATGCAAATATTTATGAAGTTGACACTACTCAACGGCGCCAAAAACTTGATGCATGTAGATTTATAATAAATATGGAAAATAATCCAAAAAAATACTTTTTATAAAATAATTTATCTTTTAAAACTCTTTTTAAACTGTCTAATCTCTTTTAATATAAACGCAAGTATACGTATCGTTCAAGTAATAAAGGGCTCTAATGAAGTCCTAGATAAAAATCCCATTGGGAAGTTGGAAAATCCTAAAGTAAATCATGAAAATTATTTTTTAACAAAAATAAAAAATAAAAGTAAAGTACAAAGTTTGAAAATTAACTATTCTGGTGAATGCTAATTAAAATGCAGATGTACAGAAATTAAACTAAACTAAATACTAAACTTTCAAATGAAAAATTGCAAAAATAAATAAAGTTTTTATTGTGATAAAAATTTCAAATTTAAGAAAACATCCTTCCCCTTTATAATGAGTATAAGGTTTGTAAAAAAATTGAAATCCTTTGAAAATATTTATAAAAACTATTTTATGCCAAATAGGAGCAATTTTATTCTTTACCCCTTCCGAGTGTTATAAAGAACATTGAGTAATCCAAAGTTTGATCCTTAATTCCATGGTTAGGCTGGGAGGATACCGACTGCCACTCCAGAGCTCCCACTACTCCCCCCCTGAGGGCTAATAATCTCGCATTAGCTTCCAATCAACTGAACCAAATTATGGGTTTCAAGCTGTCACCTTAATATCTCCAATTCTGCATCCAACAAAGTATATTTTCCTATTTATTTGTACCCAATTCCATGGATGACATACTTTCCCATGAAATCAAATGTGATTCTCCCTATATTGTAGAAATCATATCACATTTAAGAACGTATGTTTCTCAAAAAGTTTTAACATTTCAATTAACTAGGTCGAAAAGTAAATGAAGATCGGAGTTCAAGTCATCACAAAATATTATCATTTAAAATCATCAAAAATAAAATCTATTTTTCACAAAACCATATCTTCAAAGTAGGGAGAATGATAAAGAATACTGCTCAAAATTCATGAGAAGGATACAATGAAACAAAAATTTCAAATTTAAAAACAAGTTTACAAAACAAAAGAAATACAAATAAAACTTATCTCACAATCCTTCCCAAGCAAATCCCTAGAAGTTCTCTTCAAGCCTTTCACTCTTTACAATAACTCTCAATTCTCTCTTTGAAATGTAACGAAGAAGAAATCTCTCACCTTTTCTCTCCTCTTACAACCCTAGAATAAAATCTTTTATTCTCTTTCTCTCTCTAACTCACGCCATGTTCTCTCTCCCTCACGTCACACACACACAAATGAGAAGTCTTCTTCTTTTTATTTGGGTTGTCTCCTTTGGAAAAAATTCAAAATTTCCTCCAAAAATCCCTCCAAAAGTCAACTCTTTTGAATTCAAAAGATGTGTCATTTGATCCAAGTGTCATATCCCTTCATAAAAGAATCTTCCAAAGTGTCTAGATGCTTTGAATTACTCCAATAGGTGTATAGAACAAGTGTCCTTTTGAAATTCGCGCAAAATTTGTCTCGAACTACCTTAATTTGAAAAAGTCATCCTTGATGCATCATGTGTCAGCTCTTTGGATTTTGGTGCATCATGCGCCGATCTGGCGCATAATGCGCAAAAATCCAAAATTGGCTCTTTTTTCTTGATATTTCATCATTTTTGTCATTTTTGCTCCAAATGCCTAAAAAAGATATACCTGCAACAAAAATATAAAATTATCCTTCTTTAAAGTGCAATATCACCAAAAATAAACATAAAATAGGTATTTAAAAGAGTACATTATTTTGGTGTATCAAAATACCATGGTATGTTGATATTGTAAATTATATTTTTAGTGGTATTTTTTCTTATGAAGTGACAAAACAACTAGAAAATAAATTTACTTATGATGCAAAATCATATTTTTGGGATGAACATTATTTGTATAAATAATGTAAAGATTTAGTAATGAAATGATGTGTGTCTTATAAAGAAATTCATGAAATTATTCAAAAATATCATGATTCTGAATTTGGAGGTCATTTTGGGAATGATAGAACTGTTCATAAAATTTTACAAATTGGATTTTATTGGCCTACTCTATTTAGAAAGTTAATATTTATATCAAAACATGTGTTTGATATCAGAGATTAGGTAATGTTTCAAAAAGAATTGAAATGCCTCGAAATTTTAATTTGCAAATTGAAATTTTTGATGTGTGGCGATTGAATCTTATGGGACCATTTATACCTTCATTCAAAAATATTTATATATTGATTGTAGTGGATTATATTTTTAAATGGATTGAAACAATTGCTTTACCTCAATATGATGCTCGGTGTGTTTCAATATTTTTAATTAAAAATATTTTTACAATATATGGAATGTCGAGAGTAATCATTCCCGATGGAGGGTCTCATTTTAGAAATGTAACAGTTGCATTATTGGTGGAAAAATATAATATAATGCATAAAATTGCAACAGCTTATCATCCCCAGACTAGTGGTTTAGCATAAATATCTAATTGTGAAATTAAGAGAATTTTGGAAAAGAGTGTTAATACTAATAAACTGGATTGATTTACTAGATTAGATACTACATTATGGGCATACAAGATAGCCTATAAGGCACCTATAAGAATGTCCCCACATAGATTAATTTTTGGGAAGACTTGTCACTTACCAGTTGAATTGGAGCACAAAGCTTACTGGGCGATAAAAGAATTCAATTTCAACTTGAAAGACGCTGGTGAGAAAAAATTATTGCAATTGAATGAGCTTGAGGAAATTAGGAATGAATCTTACGATAATGCAAGGATTTATAAGGAAAAGATGAAATAATGGCATGATCAAAAGATCATAAAAAGAGAATTTGAACCTAGACAGGAAGGTTCATTATATAATACAAGATTGAAATTATTTCTTGGAAGGTGGAAAGGGCCATTCAGAGTTATAAAAGTTTATCCCTATAGAGCACTTAATATTGAAGACTCCAAGACTGAAAAAATATTTAAAGTGAATGGGCACAAATTGAAAACATATTTTGATTGTCAAAGACCAGCTTTTAAAAAAAACTGTAATGTTGGGTCACCCAGTATAAGACTAGGAATGTCGGGCTGACAACCTTAAACAAAGCACTTTTTGGGAGGCAACCCATATTTATCATTGTTTAGTTTTTTTTTAAGTTGTTTTGTTTGAATATTATCTGTATATTTATTTTTAGGCCTTTATGAAGTCTGTGTATTTGAGAAAAATATTTAGAAACATCTTTATTTGCTTAATTTTATGGAAAAATTGAGAATTTATTGGGATGAAATTGAAATGGCAAAGTTTTTGGAACTGGCGCCTGATGCGCCAGATCTGGCGCATGATGCTCCGAATTCCAGAGAGCTCACGCATGATGCACTGCGGTACCAAAAATGTTTAAAATGTGTCAAATGGCAGTTTTTGGTGGTTTCTTCTCCATATAACTCCTAAAAACCAACTCCAAAATATATTTTAGGGGGTAAAACTATAGAAGAGACTTTTTCAAATTCTATGGCTTCCCACTCTAAAAACTCCGCTATAATTGAAATTTTCAACCGAAGAAAGTTTGTCAGTTTTGATACGCAAAAGTCACATGATTGAGTGCTAGTGAAGATAAGGCTTATCAAAGAAAGGGGATTTGTGAATTAAGGATTCAACACTCTGAATACTCGAGTAGAAGAGACTATTACGCAGAGACGTTGGGAAGTGCTTTGCTACGTTACTGCCGTTGTTGTTGTTGCTTTAGTAAAAGAATTTTATGCAAATTTTCATGGGATCAACCAAGGAATGATGTGCGTGCAAGGTAGGTTTGTGCAGTTCACTTCTTCAAAAATAAAAGAGATGTTTATGATTAATAATGTGCTTATCTGCCATTATGCAAACTTTACCTCTATAAGAGAGAATATGAATGAACTCTATCACTACCTTACGGATGAAGATGCGAATTGGGAGACCAGAGATGATGGAAATGTAAGTTTTTCCTCATCATTTTTTAATCCAGTTTCAAAAGCCTGACACTTCTTTATTGCATCGAAATTACTACCTCCCATAAAAATTAGTAAGGTAACTAAGGAGAGTGCCATTCTGAACTACTATATTCAAACTAGAAAGCCTATTGATGTCGGAGCTATTATTGTGAAGTCAATTTTGGGTTTGATTATCAAAAGATCTCAAACTAGACTTGGACATCCATCTACAATTTTACTATTGTGCATTCAATCGCAAGTACCTTATGAAAGTTGGGAAAAAGTGTTTCTTCCTTGGAAGCTGATGGATCTAAAAGTCTATTACAACTGTATTGGAATGGGAGATGAAAATGATATGAATGTGTTGATGGATCAAGTATCTCAGAATTCATCACCTGTTCAACCCTACTACAACTCGAGTGCACTTTTGAAGAAAGATCAAGAAGATTGAAAAAGATGTGCAGAATCTCATGCATGTGATTGAGAATATTACTGAAATACTGGATCATCTACATTAGAGAAAAAAGGAAAATTTTGAACATACTGGGCGTATTGAAGATGGTTTGGTACGAATGTTCAAGAAACATTTTTGGATTGAGGAGAAAAAATCAACTGATGAATTTCCATATCGACCCTTTTACAGCCTGTATGTGCTCTACCAATCTATGAAAGATATCTAGGAGGACGATAGTGAAGAAGATGTTTGAACATAATTTATGCATGGAATGTTTTATTTAGTACTGTTTAATTTAGTTTGTTGAGTTGGATTGCATTTCCTTTCTAATGAACACTATCTATGTTTATGTTTTGAATTTTGATGTTTAGATTTCAGTGTTAAGATGTTGGTTTGCTTTAGAACACTGAATTTGATGTTTGTTGGCTTGAAAAATATTAGTTTGCAATAGCACAAATTTTATATATAAATGTGATTTTTTGTGGTTTGTGAAAGTCTTGTGTTAGTGTGATGTTTATCTATGCTTAGAAAGGTTTATTTGAGTCAAATAGAGGTTGACATAAAGTGGTACGGAGCAGGTATCCACAAAAACCAAAATTTGGCAAATTTAAGCTCTGGCGCATGATGCGCCAAAGGTCCGAAAATGCCATATTACCTAATAAACCTCAAAATTTGAAGGACAAAATCCATTTTCACTGCTTAAGTCATCTCCTACCTCAAGACCTTGGTCTAGGGCATCACATTATGGATGAAAGAGAAGGATTCAGAGGCTAAAAACCATAAATTTCATGTTCACATGATAAGAGCTTCACTTTAACTTAGAAATTTTTTATTTTCATCATGGATTTGGGAGATCCAAAATTTGGGATTTTTGATGAAAAATTTTGAAGAAAACTCAAGGTGAAAAGTTTCTTACGAAATAATCCTGCTTGAGGAGTTAGATTTTTTATTTAGCAATTTATTTGGATTATATTTGGATTTTCATAGAATTTTCAAATGGCTCCCCAAGTTACAAGAGGAAGGCCGTCCGAAGAATTTGATGCATGAAGATGTGTTAGTTTTAAAGCCCAGCACAATTACAATACTCAAACGAAAACAAGAAGAATGATCCAAGAACAAGCGTTTGTAAACTCGGATGTAAGGATCGAGAGACTGATTCTCGCCAGAAACTAGGAAAGATTCATCTACTTCACTGCAGTAGCGATTGTCCCAATGTTTCCAGAGTTTTATGCAAACCTAAGGTTCACTAATGAAGATCACATCCTAGTTAGAGGTAAACAAGTTAAGTTTACAGCTGATCAGATCAATACTTTTTATGGTTTGAGGGGTGTATTTTTTGATGAATACGCTGCATTCATGATGACTAATTCATCACTAGATGAAGTGATTGCATTTTTTACTAATGGAAGAGGGGAGTGGATGATTAAGAATAACAAGATAGTTAACTTCCATGTTTACTATTCAGTCAAAAGTATGACACCACTTCATTTTTGCCAAACTGTTGCTAATAAATCATTTGGCTGATGTTACAAAAAATAGAGATGTACTAAACTATTGCATTCAGAACATGAGGCAACGGATGTTGGTTCACATATAGTTCAACATGCTCGAAGTATAGCTCGTAGCTCTACTGCTGGTGGTTTGGGATACCCTGCCCTGATTTTCACTCTATGTGAACAATCAGGAGTAGAATCCTATAGAAATGAAGAAAGATTACAACCACAGAATCTGATTAAAAGGCATATGATTCAGAGAGTAGACTCATTTGTTGAATCTAGAAGTGGAAGAAGGGATAGGCCCTCTACATATGCTGCAGGGGCATGTACTTCTCAATCTGTATCACTTAAAGGTATTATGGACCAACTAATGATTCAATAAATTGACATAGTTAATATTCAAACTCAGTTGGGAGAGATAGGAGCAAGAAATGCTTATAATAATGAATATCAACAGAGGAGAGCTCAACATGATATTGATTTTGAAAATGCTATGGTAAGACATCTTAGGTGTGAACCTAATGTGGACTTTTTTGCTTGCCCCAGTTTCACTCCTTATGCTCCCATTCATGATGATGAAGAAGAAGAAGAAGAAGAATCTGATGATGAAGAGGAAGGAGATGAAGATTGATGTTTTATGAGTCTAGTTTAGTTTGTTTTTGATGCTTGTTGGTTGTTTATGCTTGTATTGTGATGCACTTTCATTTGAAACTTGTTGTAGTAAAATAACTTTTATGTTGTGTTGTGAACTGAATCTGTTATAGTAATTGTAGACTTTCACTTTTTTTGCATTTTTAGTATTTTCAATTTAGTTTTTCAGTTTTTGTATTTATGTTTTTAATTCTCAACATATTCTTCAAAATATATTCTATTTTATTTAATGCTTTAAAGCCTGTATGTAGTTTTACAGTTAGTACATGCAGTATACTAAAGCCCATTTTCATAGTCAGAAATCCTCTATGGGTCAGTTTTTATTATCATGCATTTTCTATTTTCTTTCACCTACTAAATTTTATACTAAAAATATTTTTAAAATCACTTAAAAACTTAAGTTTGGGGGAAAGAAAATTTTATTTTGAAAGGAGTAAACTATTTTTTTTTTATCCTTAAGTAACTATATTTTAAAAATTAATTTAACATGGCATGTTATATTAAGATTTAACTTTAAATGACTGTACTTCTATTTATAAATATTGTGGTAAATTTAGGTAAATGGTTTTTAATAATGAAGGACAATTTTAAAGTTACAAATATTTGGTATGATAGGATAAATAATAATGAAGGTCAATTTTTAAGTTAAAGATATTTGGTATGAAAAGATAAGACTATGTTTTCCTATTTAAAGTAAATGAAATTGTATTTTTGAAGTGTTAAGAATTTTAGAGTTTCATGTAAGAAGAAAAGAATGAGACTTTATGAAAATCATAAACTAATATGAATTTATAAAGTGAAGTAAGGTATAGAGTTTTGACTTTAAGAAGAGGATAATGAAGTTAAAAATTATTAAAGGCTATCCAGATATAATAATCCCCACATGAAAAAGAAAAGGAAAATAAAAAGAAAAGATTGAAAGATCTTAAGGAAAAGAAAAGAAAAAAAAAAGAGAAANCCATATTTAAGGGGGGGGGGGAAGTTCGTCACTTTTGATGCATAGAAGTTACATGATCGAGTTCTAGTGAAGAAGATTCTAATTAAAAAAGGGGGATTTGTGAATCTAGGATTCAACAAGCCGAATACTCGAGTGGAAAAGACTATTGTGTAGAGGCATTGTGAAGTACTTTGCTACACAATTGCCGCGGTTGTTGTTCCTGTAGTAAAAAAAATTTATGCAAATCTTCATGAATCAACCAAGGAATGATTTAAATGCGATGCAAGTTTGTGCAATTCACTCCTTCAAGAATAAACGAGATGTTTGTCATTGAGAATGTGTCCATCTGCCATTATGTGAATTTCACCCTGACGAGAGATAATATAAATGAACTCTACCGCTATCTTACGGATGAAGATGCTAATTGAGAGACTAAAGATGATGTAATTGTAAGTTTTCCTTCATCATTTTTAAATTAAGTTTCAAAAGCCTTACACTTCTTCATTTCATCGAAATTATTGCTTACCATGAAAATTAGTAAGGTAACTAAGGATAGTGCTATTCTAAATTAATGCATTCAAACTGGAAAACCTATTGATGTTGGAGTTATTATTGTGAAATCGGTTTTGGGTTTGATTGTCAATAGATTTGCAACTAGACTTGGACATCCATCCACTATTTTTCCACTGTGCAATCAATCTCAAGTACCTTATGGAAGCTGGGAAAAAGTGCTTCCTCCGTAGAAGCTGATGGATACAAAAGTCTATTGCAACTGTATTGGAATGGGAGATGAAAATGATATGAATGTGTTGATGGATCAAGAATCTCATAATTCATCACTTGTTTAGCTTTAGTACAACTCAAGTGCACTTTTGAAGAAGATCAAAAAGATTGAAACAGAGGTGCAGAATCTCATGCATGTGATTGGAAAAATTACTGAAATGTTGGATTATCTGGATTGGAGATTAAAGGAACTTTTTGAACATAATGGGCATATTGAAGATGGTTTAGTACGTATGTTAAGAAACAATCTTGGATTGTCGAGGAAAATTCAACTGATAAATTTCCATTTTAACCCTTCTATAACTTGTATGTGCACTACCAATCTATGGGAGATATCCAAGAGGACGATGGTGATGAAGATGTTTGAACTGAATTTCTGCACAGAACTTCTGCTTAGTACTATTTGTTTTAGTTATTTTGTCATGTTGGATTGCATTTCCTTTTTATTGTTAAACACTATCTATGTTTATTTTTTAAAATTTGATGTTTAGATTTCATTGTTAGGATGTTGGTTTCCATTAGAACACTTAATTTGATGTTTGTTGGCTTAAAAAATATTAGTTTGTAATAGCACAAATTTTTTATATAAATGTTTGTTTTGCGTTGTTTGTGAAAGTTTGGTGTTAGTGTGATGTTTAATTATGCTTACAAAGGTTTAACTAAACTAAATAGAGGTTGACGTAAAGTGGTACGGAGCAGATTTCCACAAAAACCAAAATCTGGCAAATATAAGCTCTGGCGCATAATGCGTCAGATTGGCGCATGATGCGCCAATTTATAGAACCATAGTGCATAATGCAACAAAGGTTTGAACATGCTAGATAGCCTAGAAAATCGCAAAATCATATGGACAAACTCCACTTTCGCAGCTTAAGTCGTCTCCTACCTCAAGATCTTGATCTAGGGCATCACATTATGGGCGTAAGAGAAGGATTTGGAGCTAAAAATTATAGATTTCATCTTCACTTGGTAATAGCTTCACTTTAACTTAGAAATTTTTTATTTTCACCATGGATTTGGGAGATCCAAAATTTGGGATTTTTATGAAAAAGTTTAGAGAAAACTCATGGTGAAAAGTTTCTTACCAAATAATATAATCTTGCTTGAGGAGTTAGATTTTTTATTTAGGAATTTATTTGGAATTATTTGGATTTTTTTTAGAATTTTCATATGGCTCCTCGAGTTAAGAGAGGAAGGTCATCCGAAGATTTTGATGCATGAAGGAGACAAGAAGAATGATCCAAGAACAGGCATTTGTAAACCCGGGTGGCGAGATCGAGAGAGATTCTTCCCAGAAAATAAGAAAGATTCTACTAATTCACTGTCGTTGCAATTTTCTCGATGGCTCGGGAGTTTTATGCAAACATGAGGTTCACTGTTGAAGATCACATCTTGGTGATAGGGAAACAAGTTGAATTTACAGTTGAAAGGATCAATGCTTTTTGTGGGCTCAGAAATGTTTTTTTCGATGAATATGTTGCATTTGTGATAACTTGTTCCTCATTAAATGAAGTAATTGCATTTTTGACTGACGGAAGAGGGGAGTGGACGATAAAGAATAACAAGATAGCTAACTTCTCTGCTTCCATGTTGACTATTCAATCAAAATATGACACCACTTCATTTCTGCCAGATTGTTGCCAACAAATCATTTGGCTGATATTACAAATGATGGAGTTATACTAAACTATAATATTCAGAACATGAAAGAAATAGATGTTGGTGCACTTATAGTTCAGCATGCTCAGAGTATAGCTGGTAGTTCTACAGTTGGAGGAATGGGATACCCTGCCTTGATTTTTACTCTATGTGAACAATTAGGAGTAGAATCCTATAAAAGTGAAGGAAGATTGCAGTCACAGAGTCCGATTGGGGGACATATGATTCAGAGAGTGGAATCATTTGTTGAATCTAGAGGTGAAAGAATGGATAGGCCCTCTACATATGTTGCAGGGGTGTCTACATGAAGGAATTATGGACCAACTCATGATTCAACTAATGGACATAAATAATATTCAAACTTAGTTAGGAGAGATAGGAGAAAGAAATGCTAATAATGATGAATATCAGCTAAGGATAGTTCAACATGATATTGATTTTGAAAATACTATGGTAAGACATCTTGGCGGAGAACCTAATGTGGACTTTCCTGCTTGCCCCAGTTTCACTCCCTTTGCTCCTATTCATGGTGAAGAAGAAGAAGAATCTAATGATGAGTAAGGAGATGAAGATTGATTTTTATGAGTTAAGCTTAATTTATTTTATGTTTGTTTGTTTTTTATATTTGTAGTGTCATGTATTTTTATTTGGAACTTGTTGTAGTAAGAACTTTTATGTTGTGTTGTGAACTGAATCTGTAATAGTAACTGTAGACTTTCACTCTTTCTGCATTTTAATTATTTTCAGTTTAGTTTTTTAGTTGTTGTATTTTTGTTTTTAATTCTCAGCAAATTCTTTAGAATATATTATGTTTTATTTAATGCTTTAAAGCCTGTATGTAGTTTCACAATTAGTACCTGCAGTATACCAGAGACAAGTTTCATAGTTAGAAATCCTCTACAGGTCAGTTTTTATTTTTATGCATTTTATTGTTTTCTTTCACCTACTAAATTTTATACTAAAAATATTTTTAAAATAAGTTAAAAAACTTAAGTTTGGGGGAAAGAAAAATTTAATTTGAAAAGAAATAAACTAAATTTTAATTGTCCTCAATTAACTATAGTTTTAAAATTAATTTAACATGGCTTGTGATATTAAGATTTAACTTTAATGACTATACTTCTATTTATAAATATTGTGGTAAATTTAGGTAAAAGTATTTACAATGAAGGTCAATTCTAAAGCTAAATATATTTGGTATGATAGATAAGACTATGTTTTTCTATTTATAGTAAAGAAAATTGTATTTTTGAAATGTTAAGAAATTTAGAATTTCATGTAAGGAGAAAAGAATGAGACTTTATGAAAAATCATAAACTGATATGAATTTATAAAGTGAAGAAAGGTATAGAATTTTAACTTTAAGAAGAGAATAGTGAAGTTTAAAATTATTAAAGGTTATCCATATATAGTAATCCTCACTTGGAAAATAAAAATAAAAAGAGAAAGAAAAGAAAGGATTAAAAAGATCTTAAAAGAAAAGAAAAAGAAAAAAAATAAGATAAAAAAGAAAAAAGAAAAGAAAAATAATTGAGGAGAAGCTTGAGGAGATGCCTAATCAAAAATTGATTTTACTTGAATCAACTTAAGGAATAAACTTTATTACTTTTTCTAAACTTATATTGGAGTATTAGTAGCATTCCTAGTAATTTTTCATGAAGTTCTTTTTCATATGAATGTTCTAAATGTCCTTAATATGACAAATTGTAATTCTTCTTGAAATGAATAGAGATTCAGATATCTTAAATTTGATTACTAAGTATTCCTAAACTTTGAATTTGAATCTAAGTTATTAAAGGTTTTTCTTAAATTTTGTTATTTTATTTATTAAACTAAAGTGTAGAAGTTATAAGTAAATCTCTATCCTAATTCATATGCTTTTATGTAATAAAAGTGTCACTTGAGGACAAGTAACATTTAAGTTTTGGGGATTTTGATACACCAAAATAATATATTATCTTAAGTACATATTATATGCTTATTGTTGGTGATATTGCACTTTAAAGAAGGCTGTTTTCATGTTTTAGTTGTAGGTATATCATTTTTAGGCATTTGGAGCAAAAATGGCCAAAAGGACGAAATTTGGAGCCAAAACAACCAATTTTGGGATTTTGGCCAATGATGCGTCAGATTGGCACATGATGCGCTAAAATTAAGAGAGCTAGCGCATGATGTGCCTGAACAGGAGAGAGAGAAAGTTGGCATGAGAGAGAGAGAAATAAAAAGGAGATTTTCTTCTAGAGTTGTAAGAGGACAGTGAAGGTGAGAGATTTCTTCTTCATTACACTTCTAAGAGAGAATTGGAAGTGATTGTAAAGAGAGAAAGGCATGGAGAGAACGTCTAGGGATTTACTTGGGAATGATTGTGAGATAAGTTGTATTTTTATTTATTTTGTTTTGTAAACTTGTTTTTATATATGAAATCTGTGTTTTATCTTATCATTCTATGAATTCTGAGTATTATTCTTTATCTTTCTCCCTACTTTGAGATATGATTTCGTGAAGAATTAATTTCATTTTCTAGGGTTTTAAATATTAATAATTTATGATGATTTGAACTCTGATCTTCATTTACTTTTCAATCTAGCAAATTGAAATGTGAAAACTTGTTAAGAAACATATGTTCGGAAAAGGAATATGATTTCTACAACATAGAGGAGAATCACATTTGATTTCATGGGAGAGTATGTCATCCATGGAATTGAGTGCAAATAAATAAAGAAATATACTTTGTTGGATGCAGAATTAGATATTTTAAGGTTACAGATTAAAATTCCCAATTTGTTCTAGTTGATTGGAAACTGATGCGAGATAGTTAGCCTAGAGGGGAGGGAGTAGTGGGAGTTCTAGTGTGGCAGTCGATATCCTCCCAGCCTAACCACAGAATTAGAGACCAAACTCTGGATTAGCTAATATTTTTTATAACACTCCGAAGAGGGTAAGGAATAGGAATTATCCTATCTAGCACAAAACAGTTTTTATATATTTTCAAATGATTTCAATTTCTTCATAATCCATACACTCATTGTAAAGGGGAATGATGTTTTCTTAAATTTGAACTTTCTGTCAAAACAAAAACTTTGTTTAATTTTCATAATTTTACTTCTGAAAGTTTAGTATTTAGTTTAATTTAACTTCTGTAGTCTTACATCTGCATTTTATATAGCATTCATCTTAGTAGTTAATATTCAAACTTCACACTTTACTTTTATTTTTGGTATTTTCTTAAAATAATTTCAAATGCTTACTTAATGGATTTTTCAACTCCCCTGTGGGATTGATATCTACGACTCCTTTAGAGTCATTTATTACTTAAGTGATATGTATATTTGTGTTGATTTAAAAAGGGAATTGGCAGTTTTAAAAGAGTATTAAAAGATAAATTATTTTCATAAAAGGTATTTTTATTAGGATTATATTACATATTTATTATATATCTGTCATGTGTAATTTTGTAATATTGAAAAATATTTGCAAAATTTACACACTAAATTACCCGTCATCAATCTTTGATGGTAAGAATGATCCCGAGTGATACAGTTGTGTAAAAATTATATAGTTAACTCCGCTATGCAACGGTTCCAAAATCTTGATGTAATATTTTATGAATTAGACATTTAAGCAATTAATGTTGGGATTCTACGCAAGTATACATATCGTTATCAAGTAATAAAGTACCTTATATTTAAGCCCCAAATATCGATCCCACGGAGAAAGTTTAAATTTGAAATGATAAATTTATTAGGAAATTCACAGAAAGTTAAAACAAAAATACTGTCACTAATTTTAAATGTTGAGATATTATCAGAACTAAATTATTTAACTAATAACAAAACTGAAATATAAAGTTTAAACAGTAACTACTAAACTATTAAACTATGTTTATGTGAAAAAGCATTTTTCCCAATACAATGAGATTTTGGTAACATAAGACGAGATAAATGGTTATAATATGTATTGAGCCACATAGGAGCAGTTTTAATTCTCTACACTTATACAATGTTATAGAAAATCATTGGCTGATCCTAGGTTTAGTTCCTAAATCCCTGACTAGGCTAGGGGGATATTGGCTCCCACTCTAGAGCTCCCACTTCCCTTCACCTGAAGGCTAACTCTCGCTTTAGTTTTTAAACACTAAGACTGAATTGGGGATTTTAGTCTGTCACCCTAGAGATTCTCCAATTCTACACCCAACAAAGTATATTTCCCTATTTATTTGCACTTAATTCCATGAACAAAGTTCTCCTTCATGGAATCAAATGTGCTCCTCACTCTATTGTAGAACTTATACTTCATTTCCCGGATCACAATTCAATTAGCCAGATCAAAAAGTAAATTAAGTTCAGAGTTGAAAAATCATCACAATTTATTTTATAATTTAATATTGAGAAAAGTAAATTAAGTTCGGAGTTGAAAAATCATCACAATTTATTTTATATTTTAATATTGGTACATCCATATTATCTCTTCATTTCACCATATTTCAGTGTAAGGAGAAAGATAAAATAAACTACTCAGACATTATGAGAAAGATACAACAAAAAAAAATTCATATATAAAAAAAAGTTTATACAACACTAATAAACAAACAACACTTATCTAAAACTTTTTCTCAAAGCAATTCCCTTGTAGCCTCTTTTATAAAATATAGGAAGAAGAAATCTCTCACTTTTCTCCTTCTCCAACACTCTTAGAGAACAGTTCACACTTAATCTCACCACAAAACTCTAAATTATAAGAATAGTGGACTCTAAATGGTTGTGGAATGAAAAATGAAAGAATGTGTGATGCGTAGAAGGTTGAATTGAGGTGATGAGATGTCAGGAAGAGTCACTTTTCAGACAATTTTGGCCCCAAATAAAGCCTAGAGTCGGTTCTCCAATAGGTGCCTCCAAAAACTCTTTAAAAAGCGTCCAAATTCATCGAATCTTCTAGAAACAGGGGCTGAACTGACATTGGCACCATCAGTGGCCATTCTGGCAATTTAATTCACTGCTCTCTGTCAAACGACACTGTCGGCACTGCTTCTGGCACCGTCGGCGCATCTTCTGGCGCCATCCGTGATGAACAAATTTTTAATATCTTCATTTTTGCTCCAAATTTCATTCTTTTTTGCTTTTTTTTTTGCTTCAATTCCTAAAATTCAACAACCTGTAAGAACATATAAAAATACCTTCTATTAAAGTGCCATAGCACACCTCAAAATCAACAAAATGCAATAAAACATAAGAAATATCTTCCATTAAAGGGCAATATCACAAAAAATAGGGGTCTAAAAATGCATATATTTTTGGTGTATCAAAATCCTCCAAACTTACATGTTACTTGTCCTCAAGTAACTCCTCTACTATATAAAAATAAGACTTATGGTAAAGAATTTAACTTCTAGATTTCCATATCTTTATCCACTAAATACAATAGCATAACTTAAGAAAAATTCAAAACAACTTTAGTTAATACTGAAGGTATAAGAATATTTAGCAATCAACTCCAAGATTTCTTATTCTCTATTCTTTTCAAGAAAAATTGTAAATTATCATATTAAAGTCACTTAAAGTATTCATATGAAAAAAAACTTCGTAAAACTTTACTAGTAAATAAACTAATACTCAAACAAAAGTTTAGAAAATGTAGCAAACCTTCTTTTTAAAATTAATTCAAGTGAAGCCAATTTTTAATTAAGCATCTCCTCAAGCTTTTCCCCACATCTTTTCTTTACTTTTTCTTTTCTTCTCTTTTCTTTTCTTTTCTTCTATTTTTTATATGTGAGGATTACTATATATGGATAGCCATTAATGATTTTGACCTTCATATCCTCTTCTTAAACTCAAAAACTTGTCACATTTTTTCACTTAACAAATATATATTAGCTTAAATATTTCATAAATTTTAATTCTTTTCTTCTTACATGAACCTTTAAGATTTTTAATATTTCAAAAATACAATTTTCTTTACTTAAAATAGAAAAACATAGTCTTTTTCTTTTATACCAAATATCTTAATCTCTAAAATTAACCTTTATTTACTTAAAATAGAAACCATAGTCTTATTCTATCATACCAAATATCTTAATCTTTAAAATTAACCTTTATTATTTAGAAATTTTTTACTTAAGTTTACTATATATTTAGAAACATAAATATAGTTATCTAAAGTTAACCCCTAACACCAAATGTCATGCNGAAAATTTTTACTTAAGTTTACTATATATTTAGAAACATAAATATAGTTATCTAAAGTTAACCCCTAATACCGAAGGTCATATTAAATTTAATTTTTTTTTTTAAATAAGCTAAGTGATGACAAATAAAATTAAGTTTCTTTCTTTTAAAAGGAATTTTTCTTTCCCCCAAACGTAAATTTTTAAAAGATTTAGCATGAAAAACTAAAAAATAAGAGGTGAAAGAAAACATTAAATACATAAAGAAAAGACATACCTGTTGAAGGTTTTGATTTTGAAACTTTAATTTTGAAATACTGCAGGTGCCTTAAAACATTAAATTGCACATAATACTTATAAAATCTGCTGAGAAAGAGTTAATTACAATACATTTAATAAAATACAAAAACTAACAATAGAATTAAAATGAATTTCAGAAATAAAAATAGTTTTACAAACTACAGTTCACAACTCAACATAACAACAAAACAGAGTCTCACAATCTAACAAACAGTCTCAATAATATAACAAAAACAAACAACCCAATAATAAAGTACAATCAAACATAAACAAAAAAAAAATCAAATCACCAACCATCATCATCTTCTTCTTCTTCTACATCCAAATTATGTCGATGATATGGAGTAAAAATAGGGTGAGTAGGAAACTGAACTGAATGATCAGCTTTTATGTATCTCACCAACACATCATCATAAGCAGCATCATATTCGAACTTTTGTCATATTAAATCATCAATGTGAGCATTTCTGGCACCCATGTTTTGCAACTTATGATCCACTCTTAAGATATCTCTCTGTTGGATCATCATATGGTCTAAAAGTTCTCGGTTAGTAGGGTTCTAGAAGTAGGGGTCCTCGAAGTAGAAGGAATATCTATGGTCTTACTTCCAGATCTCCAATCAACATGATATTCATATGTCTTTTTATTAGCAGGCCCAATAGGTCTTAAAGGTCCAATCCTCTCTTCCACAGGTCTAAAATCAACTCCTTTCTATTCATAGAGTGTGAAAATAAGTACATGGTGTACAAAACCACCAATGGTCTCTCCCAAAGCAATGGATCTAGTGTTCATATAGATAGTAGAGTCTATATTTATCCTCATCACCTGCTGAATACAGAAGTTCATGATAGCTCTACCCTTGGTGAGCTCACTATGATGATTTGTCGGAATCATTCTTCCATAAATAAAGTAGTGTCAGGCCTTAGATACTACATTAAGCATAGAAAGAGGAAAGTTGACCTTAACTCCATTTTTTACTTTCCAGGTCCCTCTTCCATCAGTAAGAAAAGAAATAACCTCATCTAAGGCCTCATTAGTAGTAGAAAATGATTTATACTGGCAACTGTAAACATCTTCCAACTGATAAAACTCATTAATTTTTCTTGGACAAAACTTCACCTTTCTCCCACGAACAAAAGCAAAGTCGTCAGAAGCTTCAGTAAATTTGGCATAGAATTCCAACACTACACCAATAATCGCATAGGCAGTAAAATAACATAAATTTTCCCACTGCCGTGCATTGATTAATTGCTCGAATTCTTCTCCTGAATTTTTAAAACCACAATTCGGAATTACTTTTTTATGCTCAAGTAAACTATTGAATCGAGCACTAGCCCTAGAGCTAACAAATTTTTGTTCATCATAATCTACTTTTCTTTTTCCTTTGCTCATTCTTGGTGTCATGGGAAATCTAGAGAAAATTTAAAAAAATTCAAATAAATTCAAAAAATTTTGAAAATCACAAAGTAAAATGCTATATACTTAAATTTACTAAGTAAGAGTTCTTCACCAAAGGATTTTCTCAAAATTCCTTTAAAAAATTCCAAAATTTTCGGATCTCAACAATGTGAGATAAATTCTTGGTGAAAATCAAAATTTTTTAGTTAAAAGTGTAGCTCTTACCTAAAGAAGATGAAATCCAAAGTTCATTTGTCTTAAAATCGCCTCAAATCCAAGCAAATGCGAGCCCTAGGTGCAAAAATTGGAGGTTGAAGGTGACTGAAATGGTAAAAATGGCAGTTTACAGTGAAAATCATGAATTTTAAAGGGTTAAAGGCTGTTATCGGGTCGAGGGCGCCGTCGACGCCCATGTCAACGCCGTCAGCGCTGAAGGCCTAAAAATTTCATTTTTCAATTTTTTCAATTTTTTCAATTTTCAATTTCCTTTCAATTTTCTCCAAAGTCTTTTTAGTATTTTAAAACACAAATTTTTATTAACAATAATTCACAAACAAACATTTTCACAAACAATCATTTTCACAAACAACAACAAACTAACTTTTATATATGAAAATACACTTTTACAAACACATTTTTCTAATCACACTTTCACACATACTAAGCAAACTAAATTATAAATTAGCATCTAAATCAAGCCAAAACACTAAACGCTAACACAAAACTATACACACAATCAAACTTTAGAATTCTAAAGCAAAGCAAACTAAATCAAATCCACACAATCAGATTAAGTACATAAGTAATTTAAACTAGTAGAGAGAGTCCAAATTATTTAATTATTCTGACTCATCTTCAGTGTTTTTTCCTCCTCTGACATCTCCCATCAACTGGTAATGAACATACAGATTGTAGATTGATCGGTCAAATTTTCTTCGATCCATCTTTTTTCTTTAAATATTCACACTAATTCTGCTTCAAATGTTCCAGTATGATCAAAATTCTCTTTCATCCTCCTATCTAGGTGATCAAAAAGGTATTTAAGCCCTCCTATTGCATTCGTAATACTCTAAAGTTCTCATTCAATTTTCTTCAATTTCTTTTCCACAGCAAGTGAACTTCCAACTGTTGGTGGCTTCAATGGAGTTGAAGCATGTGATGAGTGATCTAAGAAAGTATCTAATGCTTCATTCCCATTCCCAACATAATTATCATCAATAGGAATCATGGAATCCCAAGGTTATGGAACTTGAGATTGACTGCAAAGTAGGAAAATTGTGGAAGGATGCCGAAGTCCATAAATTGGCCCATTCATAATAAAACCCATAACATATTTAAATATAATAGATCCTATATAAATTGGTTTTCCCATTTGAATGCAATAATTCAAAAAAGCACTTTCTTTGGTGACTCTACTAATCTCATGGTAGGGAGTAATTTTGCAGAAATGAAAAAATTCCACTGCTTTGATATTGAATTAAGCAATGAATCAGAGAAATTAACATGTCCTTCATCTCTAATTTCCCAAATATCACTTTCATCCGTCAGAAAATTATAGACATCTTGCATCAAATCTCTAGTAGGGATAAAATTTGTATAATGACAGATTGGAACATTTTCTATCATATACAACTCATTGATTCGCGCAAGAGTAAATGGTACGGCCTTACCTCATACGAAGACAGCTCCTTGGGTAATTCCATGTAGCTGACATAGAATTCCTTCACTACTGGTACAACAACTGCAGCGGTAGTGTGGCACAGAACTTTCCATCGCCTTTGTACAATGATTTTAACAATCAGAGAGCTTGGATTAATCAATCTATGATTGACAAAGCCTCTCTCCTTGATAAGCCACTTCTTTGTAATAACTTTGTTGTATTATCTTTGCACGTCAAAACTAATAAACTTTGTTCTATTGAAAACTCCATACCTAGAAGTATTTCTGGAATTGGAGGCCATGGAATTCAAAAATAGGAAGTTTTTGGTTGTCCAACGCATTTTTTAGGACTTTAAAAACAACTCCCGGGGGTTATTACGGAGCAAAATCCCACCAAGGTCTACCAAAATCCTCCAACCCCGTCAAACTGCTATCGGCACCATCGGCAATCTTTCTAATAAAGCCTAGTTAGTGGGGGGTGATTTCAATTTCTTGGCATCACCTAATGAAAAAAAGGGTGGTAGATCTCCTTGCATATCTACCAAGACCACCTTCAATGACAATATTCAAAGAGTAGGCTATTTTGACCTAGGCTATAATGGGCCAGATTTTACATGGAAAAGTTGTCGATTATGGGAAATACTAGATAGAGTCTTAGTTAATGATAGTTGGATTCAAAATTTCTTGCACCGCGTTGTCGGTGCTTTGGTCTATTTGTGGGCGTCGTCAACGTCCATGCTGGCGCCGAAGGCCAAAATTGCATCTTTTCAAGTTTTTAATCAATTTGATTCTAAAATTTCCTCTAATATCAATATTTCTCTTAATTTGTAATATATAAAATTTTGTAGAATTATTATCTACTAATATATAAACACTTATCAAACAAAATATGAATACATAGATATATATTTATATATGGGTTGTCTCCCATAAAGTGCTTGGTTTAACGTCGTCATCCTAACATACCATTTGATTAGTTGGGTTGGCTTAACATTAAAACTTCTTTAAGTTGTGGTATGTGCCCTTCATAACAATGTTTCAATCGATGCCCATTAACTTCAAATATCTTTCTAGTGTTAGGATTTTTAACAATAATAGTTCCATAATTATAGACTTTAAGCACTTTAAATGGTCCTAACCACTAGATTTCAGTTTTCCTGGAAAGAATCTCAATCTTGTATTATATAATAAAACTTCTTGTCCAAGTTCAAACATCTTTTGAAGAATCTTTTGATCATGTCATATTTTCATTTTTTCTTTATAGATTTTTGCATTATCATATGCTTCATTTCTCATCTCCTTAAGTTTATTGAGTTGTAATAATTTTTTCTCACCAACATCCTTCAAATTAAAATTAAATTCCTTAATAGCCCAAAATACTTTATGCTCCAATTATATTGGTAAGTGACATGTTTTTCCAAAATAAGTCTATATGGGGACATTCCTATGGGAGTCTTATAAGCTATTCTAAATGCCCATAATGTAGTATCTAATCTAGTAGACAAATCTAATTTATAAGGATTTACAGCTTTTTCTAAAATTTGTTTAATTTCACGATTTGATATCTCTGCTAGACTACTAGTTTGAGGATAATAAGTCATAAAGAATCTATGCATAATATCATATTTCTTAATCAATTTTTCGATTTCTTATTCCTAAAATGAGATACTCTCATCAGTAATAATTACTCTCGGCATTCCATATCTTGTAAAAATATTTTTAATTAAAAATTTAAAAACACTCTGAGCATCACATCTAGGTACAGCAATAGCTTAAATTCATTTGGACACATAATGAACAGCAAGTAATATATATAAATTCTCAAAGGAAGGCTTAAATGATCCCATAAAATATAATCCCCACACATTAAAAATTCAACTTCTAATGTGTAATTTAGAGGCATTTCATTTCTTCTAGAAATATTTCCTACTCGTTGACATCAATCGCATGTTTTAATATATTCATTAACATCTCTAAAAAGAGTAGGCCAACAAAATCTAGCTTATAAAATCTTATATGTAGTTCCATTTGTTCCAAAATGTCCTCCAAATTCAGAATCATGGCACCTTTCAATTATCTGTTGAGTTTCCTCATAAGGCACACACCTTCTAATAATTAGATCTTTACATTATTTATATAGATATGGGTCATCCCAAAAATATAATTTTGAATCACATATAAATTTCTTTAATTATAGATTTTTTATATTAGGTGGTAAAATAGCACTTACAATATAATTTACTATATCGGCATACGACGGTACATTCATTTCATTAATACTATATAATTGTTCATCAGAAAAATTCTCTAAAATTTCATTTGCAAAATTAGTTAATATTTGTCTTTTTAGTCTAGACAAATGATTAGCTATTTAATTATTATTTCCCCTTCTGTCAACTACGGTAAAATCAAACTCTTGCAATAGAAGTATCCTTCTAATTAATGTTGGTTTAGCATACTTCTTTTGCATCAAGTATTTAATAGCAGAATGATCTGTATGCACTATACATTTAATTTCAATTAAGTATGGTCTAAATTTATTAATGGCATTGCAATAGCAAGTAACTCTCTTTCAGTAGTAGTGTAGTTAATTTGAGCATCATTTAGAGTTTTATTAGCATAATATATTACTTTAAAAACTTTGTTGTGTCTTTGTCCTAACACAGCCCTAATAGCATAATCACTAGCATCGCATATTATTTCAAATGGTTTCTCCCAATCAGGTGGAACTATTATGGTGCAGTGATTAATTTTTCTTTCAATAATTCAAATGCTTTTATGCATTCCTCATTAAAATCACATTTCGTGTCCTTTTCTAAAAGTTGGTGTAATGGCTTAATTATTTTAAAAAAAAATTTTATTTAACGCTTGTAGAAACCAGCATGTCCTAAATAGCTTCTTACCCCTTTAACATTAGTCGGAGGTGGTAAATTTTCAATAATTTGAATTTTTGCAGGATCTACTTCCATGCTATTTTTAGAAACTTTATCCCCAAGTACAATTCTTTTTGCAACCATAAATTGACATTTTTCCCAATTTTGTACTAGGTTGATTTCTTCACATTCTTCCATAACTTTTTCTAAATTATTTAAACATAATTCAAACGAAGTTCCAAATACCTAAAAAACATCCATAAACACTTCCATTCCATGGTCAATAAAATTGCTAAAGATTGACATCACACATCTTTAAAATGTTGCAGGTGCATTGCATAGTCCAAAAGGCATTCTACAAAAAGCAAATGTTTCATTCTATTGATCCTCTGGAGCAATTGGAATTTGGTGATAACCGGTATATCCATCTAAAACGCAATAATATTTGTTCTCATCCAATCTATCCAACATTTGGTCTAGAAAAGGTAAAAGAAAATTGATCTTTTCTGGTGGTCATGTTTAATTTTCTATAGTGAATACAAATTTTCCAACCAGTAGCTTGCTTATTTATATTAATTTATTTTTCTCATTTTCTTCATCGGTCACTCCTCCTTTTTTCGGAACACAGTGATATGGACTTACCCAAGCAATGTCTGAAATATGATATATAATTCCAGCATTTAGCCATTTTAATTTTTTCTTAACAACTTGTTTCATTATTGAGTTTAATCTCCTAAGAGGATCAGCTTTAGGTTCATATTGTTCATCTAATAGGATTCTATGCTTATAAATAGAAAGAATAATTCCTTTAATATCTACTAAAGTCCATCAAAAAGTCTTTTTATATTTTTTTAACATCTCTATTAATTTTTGTTCTTGAATTTCTGTTAATTCAAAAGATACAACAAGAGGCAATGTAGATGACTCTCCTAAGAACACATATTTTAAATGAGGAGGTAATATTTTCAGTTCAAGTTCAGGTGGTTTAATACTTGAAGGAATAATATTTTTATTAACGTTTTCCAACAAGTCTAAAGTTTCAAATTTGCCCTAAATATAATCTAAATCTTCTTCTTTTATTTCATTCTTGTTTTCAATAAAGTCTCCTTGCTTTAATTTTTCTTCAAACTCATTCTTAAATTTCTCTTTACTCAGATAATTATTTACTTCCATCCTAAAACATTCATTATATTTTTCTATTGTTGGATATTTCATAGCTTTTGCAAGATTAAATGTTACTTCTTGAACATTAACTCTCATTATTAATTCTCATTTTTGCACATCTATCATAGCTCTCCTTGTTGCAATAAATGGTCTCCCCAAAATAATAGGAATTTCTTTATCTTCCTCCATATCCAATACTATAAAGTTTATAGAGAAAATAAATTTATCCACTTTTACTAATACATCCTCTAAAATTCCTTTTGGATAAGTTCTTGATCGATCACTTACAGTAGTAGGGGAAATCTCCAAAATCTAAATGTTTAAAGATCGATAAAGGAATAAGATTGATACTCGCTCCTAAATTACATAAAGCTTTTCCAAAGAACTTTTCACCAATAGCACAAGGTATAGTAAAACTACTAGGATCTTTTAATTTTTTCAGGAAGCTTTTTCTGAAAAATAGCACTACACTTTTCACTGAGTGCAACGGTCTCATGTTTTGTAAACTTCCTTTTCTTATTTAGTATATCCTTCATAAATTTCACATAACTTGGTATTTGTTCCAAAGCTTCAAAAAAAGGAATGTTTATCGTTAACTTCTTAAGGATTTCCAAAACTTTTGTAAATTTTTTTATCTTTGTTCTTCTACTCCAATCTTTGAGGAAACGGAGGTAATGCTTTTTCTAAAGGACCTTATGTTTGTTCATTTTCATTTTGGTCACTTTCTATTGCTTCCATCTCTTCATCAACTTCAGTTTCTCTTTGGGTCCATGTTTCAACTTATTTTCTACTTCATAATTGAATAGCTTAAATTTTCTCCTTATTTTGATCTTTTTGAATAACTTCCACCGTACTCGGAAGACTTCCAGAAGGTCTGTTACTAAGTGCAGTAGCAATATGTCCTAATTGATTTTCAATATTTCTAATAGTAGCCCCTTAATTCGGTCTTTGATTTCCCATGTTTAACATTATTTCTTCCATCGTCAAATTCTTTTCATTAACTTGTGGGTTAGGATTATAGTTAAATTCAGGAGGAAAATAAGGTCAAAAACTAGGATTCCTTGGTTGTTCAAAATTCCAGTAGGATTCACTAAATTGTTATAATTATTCCAACTAAAATTAGGGTGATTTTTCCATCCAAGATTATAAAAGTTAGGATAAGGATTGTTATTTCAATTATTTATAGCATTTAAAGTCTCATAAGATGATTGACTATCAATAATCTGTCCTAGTAAATTTTCCTCTAATACTGGGGGTATATAAGAATAGTTCACTCCTATTTGATTAATAGTCTTCGAAATAGCAAAAATTTAATATGCTAAAATAGACATTGCATCAGAATCATGAATACTAGCTACTCTCTTTGGATTTGCCCTTTCATAGAGCCATTGAAATTGGTTAGTAGCCATTTTTTCAATTAAATAATATGCTTCATCAAAAGTTTTTGACATTACGATCCACCTGCAGCAGCAATCTTATAATAGATCTAAGTGATCCTACTAATCCATTATAAAATGTTTGAATTATTAACCAATCTGGGAGAGCATGGTGTGGACATTTTCTAAGAAGATCTTTAAATTTTATCTAAGCTTTATATATCGATTCCCCTTCAAACTAACAAAAAGATGTAATATCATTTCTAAGTTTAACAGTTTTCGAGGATGGAAAATATTTAGCTAAAACTTCTTGTGATAGTTCTCCCCAAGTTCTGATAGATCCAGGTGCTAATGAATTTAACCAAGCCTTGGCTTTATCACTTAATGAAAAAAGAAAAACTCTAAGCCTAACAGCATCATTAGACACTCCGTCATATTTAAAATTAGCACAAATTTCAAAAAAACTCGCAAGATGTAAGTTTGGATCTTCAATAGGTGTTCCTTCAAACTGATTATTTTGTATCATTTGAATAATATCAGATTTAAGCTCAAATGAATTAGCACCAATATCAGGATTTTGAATAGTCAAGTGAAGTTCGTCTACTGTCGGATTAGCATAATCTTTTAATGGTCTTTGTCGATTTTTGTTTATTTAATTATTTAAGTTATTCGCCATTTTATTTAAGTTTTAAATTTATTTTTATTGTTTTCAAATTTTTCTAATAGTACGCTCTAATTCTGAATCGTAAGATCTAATATTTCGCATAAACAAATATAATAAGCAAATAAAATTTTCTAAAAAATATCTCTTAAATAAAAATATATTTTCTTTTTTGATTTTTAATTTTTTTAATTTTCTTTTAAAAAATTTTTATATATAATTACCTCTAAATTTCCTAATTTACCAAATCTATTTAATTTACTGTCACCCTCCCCAGCAACGACGCTAAAACTTGATCTTGAGTGATATAGTTGTGTAAAAAATTATATAGTTGACTCCGCTATGCAACGGTGCCAAAAGCTTGATGCAATATTTTATGAATTAGAAATTTAAGCAATTAATGTTGGGATTCTACGCAAGTATACGTATCATAAAGTAATAAAGGACTTTCTATTTAAGTCCCAAATATCGTTCCCACAGGAAAGGTTTAAATTTGAAATGGTAAATTTACTAGGAAATTCACAGAAAGTCAAAATAAAATTATTGTCACTAATTTCAAATTTTGAGATATTATCAGAACTAAATTATTTAACTAATAAAAAAGCTGAAATAAAAAGTTTAAACAATAACTACTAAACTATTAAACAATGTTTATGTGATGAAGATTTTTTATGTGAAAAAATATATTTCTCAGTACAATGAGATTTCTGGAAAAATGAGATAAGATAAATGGTTTTAATATGTATTGTGCCAAATAGGAGCAGTTTTAATTCTACCCGGATATAGTGTTATAGAAAATCATTGGCTAATCCAAGATTTAGTCCCTAAATTCGTGGCTAGGCTAGGAGGATATTGGCTCCCACTCCAGAGCTCCCACTTCCCTTCATCAGAAGGCTAACTTTTGCTTTAGTTTTTAAACACTAAGATTGAATTGGAGATTTTATTCTGTCACCCTAAAGATTCTCCAATTCTACACCCAATAAATTGTATTTTCTTATTTATTTGCACTTAATTCTATGAACAAAACTCTCCTTCATAGAATAAAATGTGATCCTCACTCCGTTGTTAAACCTCATACTCCATTTCCCGGATCATATGTTTCACAACATATTTTAACAAATCAATTGGTCAGATTAAAAACCATACTCCATTTCCCGGATCATATGTTTCACAACATATTTTAACAATTCAATTGACCAGATTGAAAACTTCATTTCTCGGATCATATGTTTCACAACATATTTTAACAATTCAATTGGTCAGATCGCGGATCATATGTTTCACAACACATTTTAACAATTCAATTGGCCAGATCGAAAAGTAAATTAATTGATCATATGTTTCACAACACATTTTAACAATTCAATTGGTCAGATCGAAAAGTAAATTAAGTTTGGAGTTGATCATATGTTTCACAACATATTTTAATAATTCAATTGGCCAGATCAAAATGTAAATTAAGTTTGGAGTTGAAAAATCATCACAAACAACATATTTTAACAATTCAATTGGCCAGATCGAAAAGTAAATTAAGTTCAGAGTTGAAAATTCATCATAATTTATTTTATATTTTAATATTGGCACATTCATATTATCTTTTTATTTCACCATATCTCAGAGTAGGAAGAAAGAGAAAGTAAACTACTCAGACTTCATGAGAAAGATACAACAAAACCCAAATTTCATATATAAAAGAAAGTTCATACAACACTAATAAACAAACAACACTTATCTGAAACTTTTTCTTAAAGCAAATCCCTTGTAGCCTCTTCTAGGAAATGTAGGAAGAAGAAATCTCTCACTTTTCTCCTTCTCCAACACTCTTGGAGAATAGTTCACACTTAATCTCATCACAAAACTCTAAATTATAAGAACAATGGGCTCTAAATGGTTGTGGAAAGAGAAATGGAAGAATGTGTGATGCGTATAAGGTTGAATTGGGGCGATGAGATGTCAGGAAGAGTCACTTTTCTGATCAATTTTGGCCTTAAATAAAGCCTAGAGTCGGTTCTCCAATTGGTGCTTCCAAAAAATCTTCAAAAAGCGTCCAAATTCAGTTGTTAGTGAGTTTTAGTAGCTTTTCTAGCATATTTGGTTTTTGTAATTCTAAGTCGTACTGAAAAGAACCTTCTCTTAGCCGCTGGACAAGGGTTGTGTGTGGGACTGTGTACTCCAAATTCAAATTCTTCCACATTTCATTGTACAATCAGGTTATAAACATGCACAATAATTTTTTGTGCTCCTCTTATCGTTGTAACAGTGCTTGAGATTTATTTTGAGGCTTCCGCACATTGGTAAATTGCATTATGTACATCATTTTAAATTACATAGAAGCAATTATCACTAATGTTGGCAGAATGTTAAACCATCGAAGTGTTGATATCTTCAGAGTCATAAAGAAGAGTCTACACTTTAGCACATCATTCACCCTTAGTAGGCACACTGTCGACTCAAAGGATGTGGCATGATTGGTCAAAGAAGACCTCCCTTAGTATGAGTCTAGAGTTGGGATTATGAAACAATCAGACATTTTTAGCCTTGGAGATTTTTGGAATGAAAGCTCTGTTATGAGGATTCGATTGTTTTGTGTTCATGCACCCCAAGCTGTTTAGGATTGGGGTGCAAATCCATCATTTTCGTGGTGATGTGTCTCATCGCTCACTCTTGGTGCTAAGGAGCTGGATTTTTTGGCATTTGGATTGACATTTTGATGCGAGGGAACTATCGCTGGGACATGCAGAAGTGTTTCTCTGATCATCTCCTCCATTTGATCCTTACGCTATTAGATTTGTTGGGTTACAAAATCTCTGGTGCACTCCATAGTGCCTTTGTTCTCATGGTTACTTTCTTCCTCTTATGTTGCTCCTCTTTTTATTTGTGGAAAAATCCACACCTATCTCTCCTTTTATAGTGTTGAAACTAGATTTCTTCTCGGACAACATCCAAGGAATATAACACACGTAAGAGAAAAATAAAGATTCTTTTAAGGAAAAGGTCAAGAAATCTTAGAGATTTGACAAATATTACTTGATGGAAATGTAAATAGTCAAAAAACTTGCCCTACTTTTTCATTCAATACCCCTATTTATAAGGATTGTCATTTTTTGAAAAGACATGTATAGTTCTAACATGAATCCCGCATAAATGTCAGGGCAGCTCCATTAGGTTTCCACCATATTAATTATCACTGAGGGAGATTTGAATGATGTTATCCTGTTGATTATTTCATTACTTTACCAAGATCATACTTTTGGTTATTTGAGCCATCAGTTGCCCCTTCTTAATCGCCTGATCGAGGGCTCAGGTTACTCATCCCATAACAATCATGATCGCTCAGCCTCAATTCTACTCGGCTTCGCATTGGTCGCCATAGAATATTGGGTTATTGTTAGGTGATCCAGTAAGTTTTTGTAGCTTCTAAAAAATTTTATGATCATTCTGAATGCCTTTTTACGATGGCTCCTAGGTGCTTGAGAATGCCTTCAGTTCACTGACACCCATTTAAATAGAGCCATTGGTCTCATANATATATATATATATATATATATATATATATATATATATATATATATATATATATATATATATATATTAACTTGTATTTTATATTAGAATAAGATATAAAAATTAGAAATAATAATTATTAAACTTTCAGTATAAAAAAACAAATTTACTTTAGTTATGAACATGAAAACTTACTATGGCGCTATATAATAAGAAGAATACCTTTTTTTAAAAGATATTTGCTGAAAGCCAATTATTATTCTGAAAATATCAAATATAACGGCATGTATTTTATCTTATTAGTAAAAACACTTGGACGGGAATATGTTGATCAAATCTTGATCACAAAACAAATTATTTTATTTTTTTAAAAATAAATAAAGTAAACTGTTAGAAAGAAATAATAAATAAATATAAATATAAATTTGCATGTTATTTATATATTGCATACTCAGTCATGATATTAAAGAGTATTAATTAAAATCAAAGCTTTCTGCCAAATTAATTTTATTGTAAGTTAAAATATTAAACTAATTGATAATATTTTCTAGTGAAATTATGGATGAACCACAACATTAATCCCCCGCTAATAACTGAGAAGATTATTTGGAAGAAAGAGAGGAGTAATTTTTTAGGCAAGGTTGCAACTATATATTTTGATATGCAATGGGCAGGTGGGAGTTTGCAACCGGCATATGATGGTTATCAGTGTTAGGTTGGCATTGGCTGCAAGAGCCCTAGTTGCAACGCGTTTATAAAACATTTAAGTATGATGAATTTGAAATTAATTAATTTTGACATGCAATGCAGGTCAATTCTAAATTCAATAGAATATTAAATAATATTTGGTTTTCATCGAACCAAAAGGCTAAATTTAAGCACCCCTAACATTATAAATTCGTTCAATCAAATAGGTCCTAAATAAAATTAATCTCATTCTTGAAGCCACAGAGCAATAGCGAGCTCAAAGCCTTCGGGGGCCACCAGAACTGCAAGGATTACAGACGACGCCTTGCCGCATCTGCCGCCTTGCCATGACCCATCTCACTAATACCACCTAAATGAACGTCTTCATCCGAAATAAACCTTCCCCAAAACCAATGTGCTTTCCAAACCACCACCATTTCCTCAATTGGAACTCCCTTAGTCTCCGGAACGAAGAAGGCCACAAAGACGGTCATGATCAACACCCAACCTCCGAAAAAGTAAAACAGCCCGAACTTAAGCCTGCAAAGAAGAGCCAGAAACGCCTGAGCGATGGCAAAGGTGAAAAGCATGCTCACCGAAACAGCAATGCTGAGTCCCGCCGATCGAATCACCAGTGGGAAGCTTTCGGAGACCACGAGCAAGCCTACCGGGCCCCAAGACCACGCGAAGCCGGCTACGTAGATGCAGATAAAGACCACCACTGTGAAGGCGTAGGGACGAGCGATGTCGCCCTCTCCGGAAATTCCAAACATGAGAGCGATCAGCATGCCGATGGTTACCTGAAAGTACGGACGTAATTAAAACGAGTTGGATGTCCTTTGAAATNCGTGCCGATGGTTACCTGAAAGTACGGACGTAATTAAAACGAGTTGGATGTCCTTTGAAATAAAAAAAAAAAACGAAGAAATTGCTGGAAATTCTGATCCGAATTGACAGTCACAAAGTCTTGGAATGTAGTTTTTGTTTTTTAATTTAACAGCTGGTGAGCTTGGACCATAAGCTTTTTCGATGCCGAGAAAATGTTCAACAGTAGAGCCATCGCCTCATATTAATGTACTACAAATTCGAACATATAAATAGTTCACGTTTATTTTCTTTTTAATTTTTTTTTTTTAATTATACAATTTCGAGCATATAAATAATACATGTTTTGTTTATCCATAACGATTTTCAAACACATTTTCAACATTTTTTTTTCCAAATAGTTCTTTAGTATAAAATTTTTTCTTTCAAATTACCATGGCATGAATTTTCTTAAGAACTAATCTTTGTTTAATTTATATATATATATAACGAGAGCACGTCATATGTGTCCGTGTGAATCTTGAGAAAATTCAAGGGATTATGAGAAAAGTATAGTCAAATATGGCCCATCGGAAGGAGCAGAGACCACATCAACAGAAGACCAAAGGGTCCCGTTGACCAGGTACAACCGCCTCAGAACAAGATTCGGGTCGACCAAGTGAAGGTCATCCAAATAAAATATCAAGAACTATCTAACATAGGAAATGAACTAGTCCGACGCTTGTCCTAATACCACTAGGCGCCCAACAAGAGCCTCCAAGATTCTTAAGGAGGCACGAGAATCTCATCACCAAGCATTTATCAAACCTTCTAGATGAACAACTTGTCAAAAGGGGTAGACTATCTATCAAAATACAGTGATTCACCATTTGCATGATAGTCTAATTCTACCCCAACAACATCAGTTTCAAAGCCGAGGTTCAAGAGTCAGCAGTCGAACCGAGACAACCAAATAACTGACTCAAGGCGACAGAATGAAGTCTGGAACACAGAGTGAAATCCAGACTACTTATGAACCATCAGAGCCTACTAATTTTCGCAAGTTGATAGAGGTTGTAAATTTTACAAGGCCGACCCAAGGACTACTGGTCTTCGACAGTTGAAAGATAGGGCAACCAAACTATAGGCTCTTTTTATTTTCTATATACCCCAAAAATCTTGTACCACCCCCATAAAAGCAGGGTTACACATTTAATTTTCCACTTTATCTTCTCTTTCTTATAAATAGATGGTTCATTTCTACAATAAAGCGTTAATCAGTGAATATTAGAGAACCATATTCTCNTTCTATATACCCCAAAAATCTTGTACCACCCCCATAAAAGCAGGGTTACACATTTAATTTTCCACTTTATCTCCTCTTTCTTATAAATAGATGGTTCATTTCTACAGTAAAGCGTTAATCAGTGAATATTAGAGAACCATATTCTTACTTTGCACTCTTTCTCCTTTTCTATCTCCTTCTCTACGCTATATTCTTTGGGTGTAATTCACAGAATATATTTATATTTAATATTCTTAAAGGTGTAGTAAGTTTGGATCATGCCACTGTCAAAAAGATGAGCATAAGAATAAGAAACCCATAAGGGAGACACAACAAGCGTGGAGTGTACCAAGGAATTTGTACAACAACAGATCCAGGAATTGAGAGACTAGATGCTGGATCAGATGACAGAAGTAAATTGAGAAACACTAACTTAAGAAGGTCAACATAATCCATGAAATCAAGCCCCTCAAAAGTAGAACCCTCGAAGAGAAGAATTGGTATNTGCAGATAAAGACCACCACTGTGAAGGCGTAGGGACGAGCGATGTCGCCCTCTCCGGAAATTCCAAACATGACGGCGATCAGCGTGCCGATGGTTACCTGAAAGTATGGACGTAATTAAAACGAGTTGGATGTCCTTTGAAATAAAAAATAAAAAAAAACGAAGAAATTGCTGGAAATTCTGATCCGAGTTGACAGTCAGAAAGTCTTGGAATGTAGTTTTTGTTTGTTAATTTACAGCCGGTGAGCTTGGACCATAAGCTTTTTCGATGCCGAGAAAATGTTCAATAGTAGAGCCATCGCCTCATATTAATGTACTACAAATTCGAACATATAAATAATTCACCTTTATTATTTTTTTATTTTTTTATTTTTTTTCATTATACAATTTCGAGCATATAAATAATACATGTTTTGTTTATCCATAACGACTTTCAAACACATTTTCAACATTTTTTTATCCCAATAGTTCTTCAATATAAAATTTTTTCTTTCAAATTATCATGTCTTACACGGCATGAATTTTCTTAAGAACTAATCTTTGTTTTATTTATATATATAAAATGAGAGCACGTCATATGTGTCCGCCTGAATTTTGAGAAAATTAAAGGGATTATGAGAAAAGTATGGTCAAAGATGGCCCATCGGAAGGAGTAGAGACCACATCAACAGAAAACCAAAAGGTCCCGCTGACCAAGTACAACCACCTCAGAACAAGATTCGGGTCGACCAAATGAAGGTCATCCAAATAAAATATCAAGAACTATCTAACATGGGAAATGAACTAGTCCGACGCTTGTCCCAATACCACTAGGCGCCCAACAAGAGCCTCCAAGTTTCTTAAGGAGGCACGAGAATCTCATCACCAAACATTTATCAAACCTTCCAGACGAACAACTTGTCAAAAGGGGTAGACTATCTATCAAATTACAGTGATTTGTCCTTTGCATGATAGCTAACTCTACCCCAACAACATCAGTTTCAAAGACGAGGTTCAAGAGTTAGCAGTCGAATTAAGACAACCAAATAACTGACTCAAGCCGACAGAATGAAGTTCAGAACACAGAGTGAAATCCAGACTAATTATGAACCATCAGAGCCGACTAATTTTCGCAAGTTGATAGAGGTGGTAATTTTACCTGGCCGACCCAAGGACTACAGGTCTTCAACAGTTGAAAGATAGGACAACCAAACTATTGGCTCTTTTTATTTTCTGTATACCCGAAAAATCTTATACCACCCCCATAAAAGCAGGGTTACACATTTAATTTTGCACTTTATCCCCTCTTTTTTATAAATAGATGGTTCATTTCTACAATAAAGTGTTAATCAGTGAATATTAGAGAACCAGATTCTTACTTTGCACTCTTTCTCCTTTTCTATCTCCTTCTCTATGCTATATTCTTTAGGTGTAATTCACAGAATATATTCATATTCAATATTCTTAAAGGTGTAGTAAGTGTGGATCATGCCACTGTCAAAAAGATGAGCATAAGAATAAAAAACCCATAAGGGAGACACAATAAGCGTGGAGTGTACCAAGGAATTTGTACAACAACAGATCCAGGAATTGAGAGACAAGATGCTGGATCATATGACAGAAGTAAACTGAGAAACACTAACTTGAGAAGGTCAGCAGAATCCATGAAATCAAGCCCCTTAAAAGTAGAACCCTCGAAGAGAAGAATTGGTACCTAACGGTTGAAGGGTGTTATTGGCCAAAGAAAGAGAGGACATCACAAGTACTAGATAGTGCATAATCCGCGATGATGGATAGACAGCTGTTTAGGCGCACAAAAGCCCCTCACCAGCTAAAGAATGTGTTCTCCTAGTGCATTTCTCAAGCTAAATATCCCAAGAAGTTCAATATTTTGTCGCTCAACTCTTACAATAGTCAGGAATGAATCGATTGTCCACATCTCGTCATTCGAGTCATCAGCTGGCCTAATGATGATCACTGAAGCTTTGAAGTGTTGCCTCTTCATCACCATTATGAAAGAATTCGCATTCAAGTGGTTTAATGGATTGTCTGTTTGGGTGATCACCTATTTTTTTTATTTCAAGAGAGTATTTGTGACATAGTTTGCTAGTCAGTGCCTAGAAGCGAAAGAAGAGTTTGGATTGGCCACCATTTTGTGTATTTGTGACACTACTTCCTCGTTCATCTCCACTATCATTTTGGATCGGCCACCATTTTGCGTGCCTTCTACTTTACGGGCTAAGAGAGTCCCTCCAGCCTCCACCTTCTCGCTGCCTCATCCAAAGCAACCCAGACTTCCATGATCATCTCCCTGTATTTATCGACGTTATGAACCTTGTTCATAACTACCCCCTCAGTGTAAAGTTCCACGAATAGTTGTATACCCTTGATAGTCAAAGCCAATAATCAGATTCGAAGAGACACTGACTTCAACTTCTTGTAGATGCCACCAGTTGGTCAAACTTGACCACCATAGTCCTTGGAAAACCCGACAATAAACCGTTGCTTCCAATTCTTTATTTCGTTTTCCAAGCTAGTTAGATGGAACTTTCAGGTCATGTAGAAGACTACGTGCTCATCCATCTTAACCCGGAAGGAGAACACATGGGTGAAAAGCTCTTGAACCATGGGACCTCCATCTGCCTGTAATAGATAACATACTAAATAATTATGGTGATTGAATTCAACTTTGTATGTGCGGGGATAATACCATACTGATTTAAGATGGACCGAAGCTCCTTTCAAAGTGGAAGTTAGAGTCCTAATTGGAACTACTCCCAATAGAAAACCAATCATTTGCAAAATCATATGTCGCTCGACTATCTGGACCAACAACACCGAAAAAACACACATCCCTCCCTAAGTGAGGCAGTATTTGCTGCCGAAAAGGTAGATCGTTTGACCATGTAGAGAGTCTTGAACTGCTTTGATGTGGATTATTTTTTTTCTCCGTGGAGTAAAGAGAAAAAATCAAGTAAACAAGTAGTCGGCCGAAAGAAAGGAAGAAAAGGAACTACATGTGCAGAAAAATCAAATTGTCAACCCTTATATATGTGGTTGAAAGTGAAAGTTTAGACGCCACGATAAATCCACACATCAACTCTAGAAGGCCAAATTGCATCAATACAAAAATTAAGAGAAAAGAAAAATCAAAAAATTAATTTTTGCAAAAATATTAATAAAAATATATTTTTATTCAGTTATAAAATATTCTACAAGTAGATCCTCAACACCTCGACTAAGGCTTTCCTCCGCAGAACCAACTTCTCATACAACACATGCCCTTCGAACCTAAACTTTTATAATTTAAGGAATGGGCTTGGACTAACATGACTAAACAAGTTGACTGAACGTCAAATAGCTCTATCTGAAGAGCCTACAACTCCTCTAAGTGCCTCGACCTTTGGGCCACCAGCTCCTCTCGGAACGAGTCCACCCCCGCATTCTACTGTAGGTTGTTAGTCCTTCTTTTGCGGCACACTTTAGGTTCGAACGAGATGCTCCCTGCTTAGTTTTTGGGTCGAGATCCCTTCAGCTGCAATAGAAGTGGGTACTTAAGTGGAGCTTGGTAGTGGTGAGTCAAAGCTCATGAACGCATCACTTCCATCAATGAATGAGCGTCAATAGGAAATAAAATATTATAACTACAACTATCACCATCATATACCCATGGCATAATTTCACTTAGACCATTGAAACAAGGGACAACTTTCACCAGATATTGGAGAGGCACCCGGAGCCACTCCACCAAGGTGTGGTTCTATAACCATAGGTCCCTTATCTTGCACAACATTTTTTGTTTCATTCTCAAAGTATGGTTTCAGCACCAGAGGCTTCTGAACCTCAAGTAGTGAGGCTTTGACCCTTCCTTGGGCAGATGGAAAGCCAACTTATCGCTAATCACAACAAGTACAAAAGTCAACGCAAGTAAATAGCCTCATTCCTTTTGTCGAAAGGTCAATGAGTTAGATGGCATTCATCTCCAAGATCTTCCACCAATTCCTTTTTGTAAGCAAGTTGTTTAACTTGTCTCACATCTTCAGGTTTACCTCCTTCTACCGATCTATATGTATTTTGTATTTCTTCACACCCTTGGATCATCTTCCTTCACAAGGTTTCTTGGTTCCACCCTTGGATCAGAAACCTTCCTCTGGTAACTTCTTCCTCTCAAGCTCCTTCTTCCAGCAAGCACGCGACACAGAGCCACCAAAGGCTTTCTCCAGTTTCCCTCTGCAATATGACAAATCGGGGTCTTCATTCCACTTTCCTTGAATATGCTATAGAAATCAACCGACAGAACAACACATTCTTGAGTGATAAAGGTAATGAAACTGCTAATTATCCTATTTATAGATGACATGAACCTAAAAATATAAGGAGTTCAATTATTGAAGTATTGAATGCAAAAATAACTGAATCTACTTTTTGCATTAAATTCTCTTATTTTTCTTGCAGTAGGACTTTCAAAAGCCAAGAGAATTGGAGAACCAAATATGTACGTTAAAAGTGCGTTAGCATGAATTTCGTGAAAATTTAACGTACCATAAAATAAAAGTATGATGGTGGGTGGCTCATCGAGAGTAGCAGAGACCACATCAGCAGAGTACCAAAGGGTCATGCTGACTAGCTATAACCTCCTCAGAACAGAATTCAGGTTGTCTGAATTATGGTCATCTGAGTCGAAGATCGAGACTTATCTAACCGAGTGAAACTAGTCAAAATCTTGTTCAAATACCACCAAACACCCTATAAAGGCTTCAAAAACTCTTCAAGAGGCCCAAAGAGCTCATCGCCAAAGATTTATCAAACTTTCTAGACATACTTCTTGTCAAAAATGGTACATTACCTATTAGATAATAGTAAGTCACTCTCTGCTTGACAACCTAGTTCTAACACAGCAACATGGCTTTCTTATCTAAAGGTCAACAGTTGACAGTCAAACCGAAACAACCGACCAATTGGCTCATGCTAATTAAACAAAGTCTTTAAAATTGAGCGAAATTCAAACGACCAAAGAACCAACAGGGCTGACTGATTGCTTTAAGTCAATAGTCAAGTCGTATGTACCAGGCAAACCCAAAGACTATAGGTTATTGTCGAAAGATAGGGCATCTGAAATATAGGCTCCTTTATTTTATATACATACTTGATATATCCTATAACATTCCAATAAAAGTAATGGTACCAATATAATTTTCCATTTTATCCCTCCATAATAATATATAAATAAGGGGTTCATTTGTGAACTTTAGAGAACTGGATTCTTGCTGTGCACACACACACTCTCTCTCTTTCACTGTTTTTCTCTCCTATTTTATTTTCTATTCTTTGGGTGTGATTCACAGGACTGATTCCGATTTAGCAGAGTGAATATACAATTATAAAATAAAACTTCAATTCAAAAAACTATATAACATTGCAAAAAATCAACACCAAACTCTTGGGGGAAAAAAAACTAAACTGAAATTCTTACAACTCAAACGAATATAGTGAAATATTAAGCCAATGACCACATATAGAATAATGAAAATTTTATAAGAAAGCAATTTATAAAAGGGGGATTAACATACATAGCACTCAAAACATATATTTACATATCTCGCACGTAAACCTCCATATTTACATATAAAACACCTAAATCCCTTATGTTCTCTTGTTCGTCTTTTCTCCCTTTTTTCTCGAGCCGCCTTATCCCCATTAATTCCGGCAACTTGAGGAATTTATAAGCTCGATCATTTATGAATCCTAGAGCTAAATAGCCTGTGTTGTGTTTTTAATGGCATTAGAGAATTAAGAAATGGATTAATATACTAACAATGAAGGCCCAAAGGGTCAAAGTGGCGACATAGAGTGTTAGCATGACCTTCCTTCGAAGGTAATGGTGCCTGAGCACTTTGTCGGAAGGGAAGAAGCGAATACCCGCTGGCAGATTGTAGGCCCCCGCTTAGCAACTTCTTCTTGGGGAGACGAAGTGGATAACAGGGGAGAAAACAGAGTGCTTAATTTGTGTTTTTAGATAATTTTAGGTGCTTTACATGTATATATGAAAGTTTAGGTGTGAGAAATGTAAATAGATATGTTTTGAGTGCTATGTATATAAGTCCCCATTATAAAATTAATATGATAAAATTCATCAACAATTTGATTTAAGCTTACTTTTGTAGGACATTTATTTATGATATAGTAGTTGATGGTTCACCTCCCACCATAAACTCAAGACTTCAAATGGTGCACGTTGAGCATAATTTTCAAGAAAAAAAAAGTTCGATTATTTTTCAAAAATTAATTTTGAATAGATTGAAATATTACCCCCGAACTAATTTTTTCTTTATTTGTATAGAAAATCTTTGAAATTGACTTTGTGAATATCGAATCCTAAATTGGATAAGTTATGTTCTTTTACATAAAAAAAAATNCATCAAATGAGTTAATTAATATCAGAAATTACCCATTTCCCATTTTGATTAAGCCTAAATATTCATTAAGGTTAAAATATCCAAAACTATAATTTTGCCCCTAAGGGTCCAATTTTCATAATTTGTCAAATTAAAGTCAAATGACTTTGAAATTTTTATGTAACCCTAGTGATAGAACAATTAAGACATCAGAGGAGAAAATGTGAATTTTCACAATTTAATTTAATTCATATAATTATTTTTATGCAAAAATATGCATCTTCAAAGAAAATTTCAAAAGATGATCAAGACAATTCCTAATCACTTGAAATTTTTATGTAAGCTAGCCCTAGATCAGAAAGACATTTGGCCAAAATTTCATAATTTCTTGAATTTTCTATGATTTATTAAAATTAATTAAGTTTTGGGGATTTTAATAAAAAATAAAATATTTTATATGTTGAAAAATATGTTTTATATTTTTGGAAAATCTCTCTTAGGTCAGGGAACCCAGAAAAATTTATTTTGTATTTTTTTTATTTTTATTTGATTTTTTTTTTAATTTTGGTAAAGATTCTATTTTTAAGCCTTAAAAATCATTTTAAG